>JAKOOJ010000001.1:314655940-314935940 GCA_022577455.1 Arizona elegans | reverse complement strand
CCCACGTAGAATTGGTTGCAGTGGTTACAGTTGATTTTGTAGCATACATTGCTTCTTTTATCCTTTTATCTTGTTTTTGGTTCTGGATAATTCCTGCGGAGTGTGGGTGTGGGTTTGTGGGCTATTGCTATTCCTAGAGGTTGGAGAATTCTGGCTGTCATTTCCTACATCCCTTTTGTGTATGGTAGGGTTAGTTTTTTGTGTGGTGGTTGGCTGTGTGGTGTAGTTTGGGTGTTGTGTGTCAGAATATAGAATAACAGATTTGGAAGGACCTTGGAGGTCTTCTAGTCCAACCCCCTGCTTAGGCAGGAAACCCTACACCACTTCAGACAAATGGTTATCCAATCTCCTCGTAAAAACTTCCAGTGTTGGAGAATTTAAAACTCCCGGAGGAAAGTTGTTCCACTGATTAATTGTTCTATTGCAGGAATTTTCTCCTTAGTTGCTAATCAAATTGCTTCTTTTCTTGATTAGTTTCCACCAATAGCTTCTTGTCCTGCCCTCAGGTGCTTTGAAGAATGGGTTGACTCCCTCTTCTTTGTGGCAGCCCCTGAGATATTGGAACAATGCTATCATATCTAGTCCTTCTTTTCATTAAACTAGACATAACCAGTTCCTGCAACCATTCTTCATATGTTTTAGCCTCCAGTCCCAATATGAAGTTTTTGAGATAGCCGTTATGGAGAAAGACATCGAGCAGCCATTTCTCTTGTTTTTCTTAGTGTTGTGGTGCTGCAGTGTGTCCTGGCCCTTCTGAACAGGGCCTGGACACAGCTTCTTTTGTGTGCTGTGGTGTGGTTGCTTGTGAAGCTAAAGAGCCTGGAGACTGGTTGGCATCCAAAAAAGGCGATCCTTCTCAGGGAAAGCTGCAGCAACTAACTTGAAAATCCTCCCCCCACCCCAAGAAAAAAAATTGTGCTGAGGGCAAGTGAGCAGCTTTCATCCTCTGTGTTCAAGTAGCATATTTAGGAATACTTAAACTATAGCCCTAGTTTAATTTCCAGTGTGTATTTCACTAAGAAGTTACAAAGCTTTGCCACTATTCTTCTGGAAGCACCACTGCAACGGGAACTCCCTCCACTTGCAAAGGGAGGGAGCAAGAGAAAAAGAATCACTTTGTTCCTTCATCCAAGCAGCAAAGAGACCGTTTAGCGGACAACGTACATATGAAAAGACAGCAATAAGAAAAGGACTCTCTTGCAAAAAAAAAAAAGCTAAGTAAACATAAAATGTATTTCACTAAATCTAATTTATATGAAGCGCTATCATTCAATATAGCACTCTGTACCTTTCTGTCTTTGCAAATATTATCCCCGCCATATCCATGCCCAGCTTTATAAATTGCCTTTTCCACTTTAAACTTTTTGCCTGCTTCTGAAGATATTATAAAACATCACCACTTTCTCAACCTTCTTTCACTATTTTGCTCGTCCTTCATATATTTGATTCTCATTCATTTTGCCTAAATAATTGCACTGAATCTACATTCATTCAGCACCGTTTAGTTCTGAGCCTACCTCTCTTGGCATTCTCAATGGATTGAAATAATCCATTCCCACTGCAATCTACTTTCCTATGTATCAAATTCTCACTTCCATATTACAAAGGGATACCGATGTATACAGTACACTTTTTTCCCCAGTAAATATTCAGTCATAACTCAAATCTCATACAGCATTTCATTTTGTGATCTTTCAAAGTTACATCACTGAAAAATGTGACTCATGACCGTTTTTCACACTTACGACTATTGCAGCATCCCCATGGTCACATGATCAAAATTCAGATGCTTGGCAATGGACTCATAATTATGACAGCTGCAGTGTCCTGGGGTCATGTGATCACCTTTTGAGACTTGACTTCTGAGAAGCAAAGTCAGTGTGGAAGCTGAACTCAGTTAACAACTGTGTTACTGATTTAACAATTGCAGTGATTCACTTAACAGCTGTGGCAAGAAAGGTCATAAAATGGGACAAAATTCACTTAGCTGTCTTGTTTAGCAACAGAAATTTTGGACTCCGTTGTGGTCATAAGTTAAGGACTACCTGTAGACTCTCTGGTCTTTTCTCTGAAGAAATAAACCCCCTGCCCCCATCCTCCTTTTAACAGAATCCAGCAGAAGTATTTTATGTTTGTATTTAGTTTTTGGAAGAACTCTGCATCTCCATGTGCCTGGGTGAGGATGTACAGGCACCCACATGACCAGAAGTAATTTTCCAGCTTTTTTGTGCTTTTTTTTTCAGTGAATGCATCCTCAAACTGCTTAGCAAAATGACCCCACATGTCATCTCATGTTCAACTACCATGCCAGTTGTGTCTTCTCTTATTCCAGCATATACAGGTGGGAAAAAAGTGAAGTGCCAATCATTAAGCTAGAAGAAAAGATCAGCCACCAAGAACATGTAGCAGAATAGATATTTGCTAATAATTTACAAAACAGAAACATACATTATAGGTAAAATTCACAACAGAGGCAACAAGATCCCTCAAAGTCATATTCTTTTGCCAACAAGTGATTATGTCTCATCTATGAAAATGACCATCCGGTTCTGGCGAACTGCTTTTGTCTCCCACTGAAAAAACAGTTGCCGTAGAAAGAACTCGGTAGCCTTGAGTTAAGGGGGCCAGAACGGTTGCCATAGATGGCAAAGAGTTGGGGCTGTTTCATAGCTCTGGATTCTTCAGGTTCTGCGTCCAAACATGCAACTGTCCTTGTTCTCTTCTACTGGTTGCTTCTGGTCGAATAGTGCAGCTTAGCTTCTTGCAAGAAGTTCTGGAAGGCAGGTTCTTCATGGCTTTCCTCCGTCACTATAGCAGAAAAGAGAAGAGATGTGTTAGCAAAATGGGTCTCACTAATGCTTTAGGACCTAAAATGCCCTCATAGAAACCAGCATCACCACAATCCTTTGCTGGATTGTACAAGGGATATAAAACAGAGTTTTTATTTATTTATTGAATTTCTACGCTTCCTATCTTTCTAATACAGTAACTCTGGGTAGCTTACAATATAATAAAAGTTAAAAAGTGCAAAAAAGAATTTAAAAGTTACAAATTAAAAACCAAGTTGATGGACAGCATGGGACAGAGAATCTTCTCTATCCCATCAGCCACTCCCAATGTAGTGGGTCCCTGTAGAGGGCCCAGGCCAAGCAGCAGAGCCAAGTTTTTAGGCCAGGAGTTTGGAGGTGGATCTCACCTCTGATAGGAGAATATTCCAGAGGGCAGGGACCATAACAGAAAAGGCTCTTCACCTGGACTCCACCAGCCAAAATTTGGGGGCCAATGGGATACAAAGTAGGCCCTTTCCACTGGAACAAGTAGGGCAGGTTAATGCCAACTCCCGATACCCTGGACCCATGCCATAAGTGGACTTTAAAGGTAATGGACTTTACTGTTAGGAACTCCATGTAAAGCAACTGATGGAAAAATGCTGCCACCCTCCTCCTTGGCTTGCCTCTTGCAATTTTTAATTCCTCCTATTCCTTCAGAGCTTTAATTACCTTCATGATCAATGTCATCAGTATCACTGTCCTGGGCCTCTTCCTCCTCTTCTTGTGGATCCAAAGTTCCTCGTGTCAAAATCAGTTCTGATGAGCTTAATGAAGATTCTGCCAGTGAACCTTTGAACCAAAATCAAACCAAAAAGCAATTTTTCAATTTCTTCCTGTGCAGTAGGATGAACACCCTGTCCAGGAGTTCCATACCAGGAGTTCCTCAAACAATACAAGATCAGAAGAGGGTGTATAAACATGATGCCTAAATGAGGGCTCTGGGCAGCTTTAATTTAATTTAATTTAATTTAATTTCCAATTTATATACCGCCCTTCTCCCTGAGGACTCAGGGCGGTGTACAGCCAAGATAAAAAACATAGAATACAAATATTAAAACATTTAAAAATATATATAGATTTGGGCCGAAAGTTAAGAATAACAAACTAATTAAAAAATTTAAAATTTAAAAATTTCTTCTAAGCCAACCCGGCTTGCTGGAAAAGATGGGTTTTCAGGGAACGACGGAAGGCATTGAGGTCATGGATTCTCCTTATCTCCGGGGGCAACTGATTCCAGAGAGTGGGAGCCCCCACAGAGAAGGCCCTCCCCCTGGGGGCCACCAGCCTACATTTTTTGGCTGATGGCACCCTGAGGAGGCCCTCTCTGTGGGAGCGCACGGGTCGATGGGAGGTCGTTGGTAGCAGCAGGCGGTCTCGGAGATAGCTAGGCCCTATGCCATGGAGCGCTTTAAAGGTGATAACCAACACCTTGAAGCGCACCCGGAAGACCACCGGGAGCCAGTGCAGCTCGCGCAGGAGCGGTGTTACATGGGAGCGCCATGTTGCTCCCATCACTACCCGCGCTGCTGCATTCTGGACCAGCTGGAGCCTCCGGGTGCTCTTCAAGGGGAGCCCCATGTAGAGAGCGTTGCAGTAGTCAAGGCGAGAGGTGACGAGGGCGTGAGTGACTGTGCACAAGGAATCCCGATCAAGAAAGGGCCGCAACTGGCGAATCAGGCGAACCTGATAAAAGGTACCCCTGGTAACAGCCGTCAGATGTTCCTCCAAGGACAGCTGCCTATCCAGGAGGACTCCCAGATTGCGCGCCCTCTCCGAGGGGGCCAGAGACTCGCCCCCAATAGTCAGCGATGGAGTCAACTGACTATATCGGGATGCCGGGAGCCACAGCCACTCAGTCTTGGAAGGGTTGAGCTTGAGCCTGTTCCTCCCCATCCAGATCCGCACAGCCTCCAGGCACTGGGACATCACTTCAAGGGCATCGTTGGGGTGGCCTGGGGTGGAGATGTACAGCTGGGTGTCATCAGCGTACTGGTGGTATCTCACCCCAAAGCCACGGATGATCTCGCCCAGCGGCTTCACATAAATGTTGAACAGAAGGGGCGAGAGGACCGATCCCTGCGGCACTCCACAGATGAGAGGCCTCGAGGTCGACCTCTGCCCCCCTGCCAACACAAACTGCGACCGGTCGGAGAGAAAGGAGGAGAACCACCGCAACACAGTGCCTCCCATCCCCAACTCTTCCAGCCGGTGCAGCATGATACCATGGTCGATGGTATCAAAAGCCGCTGAGAGATCTAATAGGACCAGAACAGAGGAATAACCCCTGTCCCGAGCCCTCCAGAGATCATCCACCAACGCGACCAATGCCGTTTCCGTGCTGTGCCCAGAGCTGAAACCCGACTGGAACGGATCTAGATAGGATGTTTCCTCCAGGAATTGCGGAAACTGTTGCGCGACCACACTCTCAACAACCTTCGCAATGAAGCGAAGGTTGGAGACAGGACGATAGTTGGCCAATATTGCTGGATCCAGGGACGGCTTCTTGAGGAGAGGCCTCACCACCGCCTCTTTCAGGGCAGCGGGGAAGTGACCCTCACTCAAAGAAGCATTAATGACGCCCTGGAGCCAGCCTCGTGTAACCTCCCGGGAAGCCAGTACCAACCAGGAGGGACACGGGTCCAGTAAACATGTGGCCCCACTAAGTCTCCCCAAAATCCTGTCCACATCATCGGGAGTCACAGCATCAAACTCCTCCCAGATAACATTCTCAAGACTGTTCCTCGTCACCCTGCCCTGATCTACCCAGTCAGAGTCCAGATCCCCCCGGATCTGAGCGATTTTGTCATACAGGTATTGTCCGAAATCCTCCGCCCTGCCTTCTAAGGGATCCTCCCGCACTCCCAGATGGAGCAGGGCGCGGGTCACCCTAAACAGGGCGGCCGGACGATTCCCTGATGACGCAATAGAGGCGGAAAAGTAGTTAGACTTTGCCGTCTTTATCGCCACTAGGTAGGCCTTAATATGCGACCTTACCAGTGTTCGATCAGATTCAGCGAGACTGGCCCTCCAACCGCTCTCCAGGCGTCTTTTCCGGCGCTTCATTTCCCTCAGCTCCTCAGTAAACCAAGGAGCCGCACGGGATCGGCATCGGGTCAGAGGCCGCAAAGGCACAACTCGGTCCAAGGCCCCACCAGCCGCCCGATCCCAGGCGGCTACCAGGTCCTCGGCCGAGTCATGTGCTAGATCCTCAGGAAATGGCCCAAGCTCCATCTGGAACCTATCAGGCTCCATCAGGCGCCTGGGGCGGATCCATCTAATTGGGTCCGCCTCCCTGCGGCGAGGGGTCGCGGTTCGAAGATCTAGGCGAAGGAGTGAGTGGTCAGTCCATGACAAGGGTTCCACGTCTATATCCCCTATAACAAGACCACTCAACCACTGGCCAGAGACAAAAATCAAATCCAGAGTGTGACCTCCCCTGTGAGTAGGGCCATGAACTAACTGGGTCAGGTCCATGGCCGTCATGGAAGCCATGAACTCCTGAGCCACCTCAGACGTTTCACCGACGGATGGCAACTTGAAATCACCCATGACTAAAAGCCTGGGTGTATCTACCGCCACCGTGGCTATCAC
Organism: Arizona elegans; assembly: GCA_022577455.1. Classification (NCBI taxonomy): domain Eukaryota; kingdom Metazoa; phylum Chordata; class Lepidosauria; order Squamata; family Colubridae; genus Arizona; species Arizona elegans. The sequence goes on along the minus strand of JAKOOJ010000001.1, from coordinate 314,929,518 downwards.
GTCGAGTAGCTCAGGTAGGGCTGTTGCCACGCGGCAGGGAGCCAGGTACGTAAGCAACAAGCCCATCTGAACCCCACGGCCCCACCTCACAAGGAGGGACTCACATCCGGCTATCTGAGGCACAGTGGTCTCCCTCGGACTCAGATCCTCGTTAATAATAACCGCCACGCCCCGCCCCTCCCCTGGGCCCTCGGCTGATGGAATGCTCTGAAGCCTGGTGGGCACATTTCCACCAGAGGGACGCCACCCTTTAGAAAGTTAGCAAGGCAGCAACAACAGTTGCTTAGTCCTACAGCATAATATCTTGCCTGATGAAGTGCCATACCCCGCTAGGTAAGTGCCCTAAGTGTATCCAAATTCTACCAGCAGCCCTTCCTTTTCGTGGTGGCACATCTCTCCTTGGGCCAACCAAATGTAGTGGGACCATAGTTGATGGGACCCACAACATGCCAGATCTGTTGGGGGTGGGGGGGAGGGCTGATATAACCAGAGAGAGGCAGTCCTTCAGAGAGCCTGATCCCATGCCATGAAGGACTTTAAAGGTTAAAAGTGACCCCCGAATTGGGCTTGGAAGCAAACTGGCAGCCAACGCAGTTCGCATAGTAGAGGTGTAGCATGCTGTTCTAGGAGTGCACATAACTGCCCATACCACTGTATTCTGTACCAGATGAAACTTATAAATGCTTTTCAGGGACCGCCTCTGTCTCTGAAGAGGTTCTCATGTACCTGAAACTGCTGGGCTGTTCTCCATAGCAACAGGCCCCATATCTCTCCGTAAACTTTTCAGTTGTTCTTCCTGCTGCTGCTTCTGAGCTCTTTCCTGTAAATGAAGAGAGAGCATTCCAGTAACACGTTTTTTCCCTATGCATTTGTATCTCAATTTGTTCTCACGTTGGAACTGAATATGACATGAATGTAGTTTTCACATAACCCCCAAGCTTTTTAATTTCAGTAAAATTCTCTTGGCCCTTCAGAGGATGCTTTAAATTGTAATTATATCCCATCCCCTTTCAAGAGAAGTAAAAGATGAACAGAAATTCAACCAATGCCTTAAGGACTAAGAGTAAGAAGGAAAATGTATGGAATGGTTAGGGAGTTGTCAGTGAGAAATGGCGAGAAACACCACGTAGTGCATTAAGCATGTTACTTTGATTTTTGGTTTACAGTTTTGTTCAAACTTAGCTAATTAGGTTTATTTACTAAATCTACATGAAATGAACTGTGGTTTGGTATGTTTGGATTCAGCCATCATGGTTTATTTAGTATGCCATGAATAAGTAAATAACTGCTTACCACTAACTTTTTATTATTCGCAGAAAAGAGATCTAGGTTCTTCCACAATTGTACATTAACCCTTATCACTGCTTTGAATTCATTTAACAATGGAAAAAGAAAGGCTCCTGGGCCTCTAACCCTCAGAGATTTTGATCTCTTCGCCATAGCCCTAGGATTACCTGCTTGGTTTCCTTTTTCTACACTTCTTTTATCACCCGATAGGTAAATTAGTATTTATATCTGAAGAAATGCCTTTTGGAACTGTCTATGGAGATTCTCAATCATCCAGGTCATGGTTGTCCCAAAGGTGCTTTTTCAAGAGACAACTAGACTTTCTGGTTTTTCTTTGAAGACATGTTGCCAACTAGAGGAGTTAATAAGACAGTTAAATATTTTCCAATGCTGTAGGTGATATACTTGATGCTGCTGACAATTGGAGCTGAAGAAGCTTCTTGGATGAGAAGTGAAACATCAAAGAAAAACCAGAAAGTCCAGTTGCCTCTTGAAGAAAGCACCTTTGGGACTTTTAAGAACTCCAGTGTCAGATGGGAACAACCAGACCCATGTAGAGCTCAAACTAGCTACCCAATGGTTCTCTGCCTATCATACAGAATCTCTCCAGACTGGCAGCTTTTGTCTGGGAAAGCTGAAAGATATTTGGGCGTGTGTGTGTGCGTTCAGATCTCTTATGTTTATATGGCAAATCCAAGCTAATTCCCCGCTTGAGCTCTCCTTCCAGCTGGGGCACTTGCTCTCCAACATCCAGCAACAAATACAGCAACAAGTATGCAGACACAATTGGGGGCGGGAAGGCTTATATCAATACAGCCCAAAACATCAAAGTATATGCATGTACTTACCAATTGCTTTCTTAGGCGCTCATATTCTGGTCGATATTCTCTGGTAGAAGGGAAAAAGGGGCTTCATGTATTTACTCCTGAGCACTATTATTTATATTTATATATACATACACACACACACACACACACACACACATATATATATATGTGTTTACTTGTTAAATGTATATGCTGCTCATCTCATCTGGTGGCAACTCTAGACAGCTTACAAACCATTAAAAACCATTTCATATAAAAAAGTTCTTCTCGCATGGTCAGCAGTACTGAACGGACATCACTGTTACAAGTAATCAGTGTGTGTACTGACAGTTTTATTTAATGCTATAGAAAGAGAGGAATGTTTTCGCTATAAGCCTAATATCTGCACCAAGAATGAATTATTTGGTGCTGCCCCGTGAAAATCCATTGGCTCTACAGTACATCAAAAGATGCGATATGGAACTGCTCAACAGTTGAGGTCGCTAATACAAACAGCAAATAATTGATTTCTGAAGATTGTTGTGAAATCTAGTATATCCACAGGGTACAAATAAACTTAATTGGAAGCATTATTTGCCTAAACTCAACCTTTCTTTTTGTGCCTTTGAGTCAGTATGACTCCTGGTGACTGCCTGGACTAGTCCCTGCAGTTTTCTTGGCAAGGTTTTTTGGAAATGGTTTGCCACCACTTCCTTCCTAGGGCTGACACAATTTGACTGGCCCAAGGTCATCCAGATGCCTCTATGCCTAAGATAGAACTAGAACTCCACTTCCTAGTTTCTAGCCTGATGCCTTAATCACTACAACAAATTGGCTCTCTCTAGTTTCTAGGCAACCTCAGTTGATTCAGGTGACCTAAGGGCACAGATAAAACCCCAAGAGGCCTCAAATGGCTCTCAGAGAGTGCTAATGACCAGATGACTACAAAGAAATATGATCCTTCCATTTCTTCCCCCCCTCCCCATCCTTTCAGAGCTAATCCTTCATCCTTACCATCCTGCCAGAACCAATGAAGCTTCTTGGATGAGAAATGAAATGTCTTCAAGAAAAAATAAAGAAAACCTGGTTGCCTTTTGAAAAAGTATCTTGGAAACTCAAATTCAGTATGTCCCAAAACTCAGATATCCCTAAAGATAATGCATCACATGCCGGGTTGCTCTTGCTATTTTCCTTCCTTTCCTGAAAAAGACTCACCTTTCATATTCATCAACAGCTTTGGATAAATGTTCAAAAAATTCATCCATCCCTGTTCCTTGTACAGCAGAAACACCCACCACCTGCAAAAGAAAGTTGTTGATAAAATTGGGTGGCTTTAGAAATGTGGATTTAAATGAATTAAAAGCTCTGTCTTGCTTGACTTGCTTAACTTCAGCCTCTCTCTTCCCATTCAGCACCAAAAACTGCCATTACTCCATAACATTTTTAACAAACCCGCCTGCAGACAGAACATACTGCACCCTTTGCAGTACAAAAGAGAGCACCCACCTGAAGTGAGTTGTAGAACTCATCTAAAACAAGACTCATAGACCGAGTTAAATTACTGGCATAGCTGGTTTCCTGACTGAGGGCATCTTGAAAAGCTTCAAAATCCTGCATCCATTCAAGTGCAAAGCTGTGGTCTATGATGTCTGTCTGAGTTGAAAAAGAAAAACAGATAGGGTGTCTAAAGTATACATTTAAGCAAAACATAAAATATAGAAACAGCTTCGGTCAAAGAAGTCTTGCCAGAATCTTATCCATTATACCTTGTTACTTACTGGCCCAGGAACAAGGACCAATGGCCTCATAATAACTGCTGGTTCTCTAGAGGTGGTAGGGAAAGCAGACTGATGGCTCTTTATTTCATTTGCACAGAAAACCCATGATAAGAAATGAAAGACAGCAGTATTATCAAAAACCCAATAGGCCATCTATGAACTATTGTGACCCATTCAAAACTTCATCTTTTAAGAAGGAAACAAACATGTTCCTTAAGAAAGAAACAAACATGAGGAGCATAAAGAAGATACTGAAAGTTCACTTTTGTAAATAGTGGTAAAAAAAGATAAGGTTATTCAGCACAATCAGGAGAAGCAAAATTAAACCGTCGGAAGGATTGACATTGGAAAATTTTGTGTCTGTGCCCCAAAGGATAGCGCTAAAGATTAATGGTTGAGAATCTCAGCAGATTTTAGTGGAATATTAAGACAGTGACTCAGCAAGCTTTCAAGGCTCTAGTTATATCTGAACCTGGGTTCTTCAGATACTTGATCATTTTAGTATCATTTTTTCAGATCTTCAATATTCCTTATGAGATGGATGGATGGATTGAATACAGTATTTCAAATTTTATTTATTAAATTCACTGGCTGCCCATTTTACCACAGGATACCTCTGGGCGGTATTAAAAGGATAAAATATATAAAATCTATTCACAATACTAACAAAGTACTATAAAAATATACTCAACCCTAATTAAAGATGGGAAGGGAGGAAGTGGGATGAGCCGTGTGTGTGTGTGTCTTTGTATGTAATCTGTCAACCACTCCCCAATGTGAAGCCCCTTCCCCAAGCCCCAAGCCAACTGGCAGAGCCAGGTCTTTAAGTTCTTTTGAAAGGCCAGGAGCACTGGAGCTCACTCCAGAGGGGGGTATGATGTTCCAAGGGGCAGGAGCAATGGCAGAGATGGCTCTTCTCCTGGACCCAACTATCGGAATACCCTGGCCGATGGGGCCTGCAGCATGCCTTCTCTGCAGGCACGGGTGTGGTGGGCCAATCCCACTGGGATACAATTGTCCCTTGAATGTGTTACCTAACAACATTGTGTTACTGACAATTTAATTTTCTGTCCCTGCTCAAATGTTCCTATTCCAACTCGTGAACTGTTTGCCATTTAATGACCATTTTAACTGTGTAATTTCTCTTCAAAACCATTTTCTTTTTCTTGGGAGATAACTGAAAACATGAGAGTAACAATAACCACAACAACATATCATACCTTAAATAATTTGGGATATCACAATTTATACAATTCTTTGTTGCTTCTTTGAAGAGAAAAGTCACATCAAGTGGCAGCACCTTAGCTGAATTTAGCTGATCTCAAAAAAGTTAAACAGGACTTAATCTGGTCAATATTCCAATGGGAAACAACTTGGAAATCCCATAGCTGCAATTAAAATGGAAAGTGAAGATTCCCCCCCACCTTAATTTTGGAACAAGGCTCTATACAGACATCCCCACATCCTCATCATCGAGTTTGAATAGATAGCCTTCTTTTTTTTAAAAAAAAGAGAAACAAGAAGGTAGGGCGGAAAGACAGTGTTGGTTTAATATTAAGAGATGATCTCATTGATATCAAGCATGTAATGTGGACTATGGAACACCCCACTCACCTTGTTCATGACCACTATGAATGGGAGCTTCGTTTTGTATAAGATGCTGAAAAAAGAGTGGATGATCAGAGATAAAAAGGTGGCCCAAGCATGAAATAGTTCGTTGCTTTAATACTTTTACTGAAAGAATTTTACACAACATTCAAAACTACAGAAGCATAAGCAAAAAAGGAAAAACGACATGAAATAAAAGGTTATAGACAGCAAAAGACAAAGAAAAGATAACTAAGGAAGTAACTGCAGTACAGGCGTAATAATTACCATCTCCATCCTCCAAATTATATACCACAATATCCTTCCTCCCATAAACAATCCTTTTTAATCAGTTAATCCCAAAATCAACATTTTTTGTCCATTTACAGCAAAAAGTTTATAAAGGATTTCCAGTCTTTTACAAAATTGTTGTTCCCTCCTTAATCAAAGGCACGCAACTGTTAATAGTCCACAATTCTGCCTTTTAATACTTGAGGCTAGAAAATGGGGGATTTCGTATTTGGCAAACTAATGGTAACTAATTATGTACCCTGAAGGCAGATGATATAGCAACTTTGATGAACTTCACAAGTTCTGATCTTGGTAAACCCTAGCCAAAAGACTACCTGCGATAGCCATGAATACTGCTTTTGGTTTCATGTTTATGGCACAAATGAAAAAATGGCAGATGAACTAACAATGGAAGTTGCTAATCAGAACATAGGAATTTGCTCAATACACAATGGCTTTCACTGAAGCACCACTTGTGAGAATTATTATTAAATATGTTAAAGATAACAAATTGTGCTATAATAGTTCAACGCATTCTGTTCTTAACTACAGTTTAACATGTTAACTTGGCTCTGTTTTGTGAAGGGCTCTAGAATTATTTTAAAGATTATTCCTTCCCACACAACCCAATTTATACCTTTCTCTGCCAGATTCTTCTGGAAGACCAAAAGTAGAAGCTTTTGGGGACAGCACACACTCTGAGCAACCCCTCCCCTCCTTTTGAAGTCAATTTTCCTGGTGTAGATGCTTGGATTTTCCCTGGCTTTTAAATTTATAATATACTTTTCTAAGTCATCTGTTGTAAGCTGATTTACATTTTGTTTAGGAAACCAGATATAAACCAATCAAATACAGTGAAAGTTTGTGCTGGGAAAGCAGTTGATGAATGTAAATAAAAAGTCTGGGAGAACAAGAACATTAGAATTTTAAAAACATCCAGACCTTTATCTCACACAGAAAAAGAGGAATTGTAGGGAAAGTGCCTCCTACCTGCAAGCATACAGCATGTTAGACATGAAGGTGACAGGATTAGTGCTGCGAGATGTGTCCATCACATAAACCACCACCGATGGGAAAGAGGAAGCCTAAATAGACATATCAGGATTATTGTCAACAAAGCAAAGCGTGTTTTCCCCATCCTTAATTAACTCCCAACACCAGATGAATAGAAGTCACTAACCAGGGCTTCTGTGATGATAGTGCCAGAGGCAGACCAAGTAAACACTTCAATCTGCCCAGGTGTATCTATTAGGACATATCTGCAAGAGAAAAGATTTGCTCTCTCACACACTCAGAATATGCAGAAGACATTTTATTCAGATTGTGCACACAGGAGCTAGACCACAGTGTGCACTTGTCCATTGCTGTCTCTGAAATTCAAGCCAGAGCCGCTATCCACAGAGACAAGAGCTGAGTCCAGGTTTAATTATTTATTTTCAAAACAAAGGATGAATTTGTGAACCAGTTTCCTTATCAAATCAATGCAAATGACCATTTCATCCAAGACCACTATTTTAGGAGAGATGAGGCATAATTAGTTGCTCAAAGGAATATTTCTAAAATATTTTATATGCCATCTCCAGCCGTTTAAATCTTTTTTTTTAAATTCACTTAGGAATTGCAAAGACTGAGCACTCGTTTCAAAATATTCCAAAGAACACACACACACACACACACACACAAAACCCCACCCACCTAATGTTTACATCTGAGTGAGGAAAATGGGGGGGGGGATTACTCTCAGTATTTTGTGACTGAACATACAATAATGTTCATAATTTCAAATGTATCCATAGCTTTCCAAAAAGGTTGAAGAACCCCACCACTTGTTAAGTCATCACAATTGATGACTAGACCAGGGGTCTCCAACCTTGGCAACTTTAAGCCTGGAGGACTTCAACTCCCAGAATTCCCCAGCAAGCCAGGCTTAAAGTTGCCAAGGTTGGAGACCCCTGGACTAGACTGCTTCTTGTCCAAAGAGGACTTGCCACATGCTTTGCCAGTATTTGAATCTAATTCTAAAATAATGAAAATGAACACCATTTTTTAAAATCACCATGCCCTAGTTTTAGAACCCTGGGTCCCTTTGATATACCCATCCAGTAGGCTTTTGACACAATAGGTATGTGAGTATGTATTTTAAATTCTAATTTTAGACCTAGGATTCTGAGCAATACCACTTGATTATTTCTTCTCATATATTGTTTTGTCATTTTGTGAGCAGCACAAGTTAAAAACCAAGATAATATTAACAAGATCTATAAAGAAAAATAGGTAACACTTCCTATGTAAGGAGTTCTGTTTAAAATAAGGAATGCATGTATGTCCCTTCTTAAAAAGGGGCTTCCCGGTGGCCACCACCCCCTCCCTCCCAACATCAGATTTATCATTGACTCACTGGGATGCAGTCTGTCTTCTTTCAATGAACTTCATCACCTGATAAAAATAAAAGAGAAAACCGTTTGCATACAGAAATAAAACTGGAGTTTGCAGAAGAGCTACTAAAACAAGGGGCTGTTAGTATCACAAAATTAGTATAGTGACATTCTTCAATTTTGCACCTATAGCAATTAGACTTATATACAGCTTCACAGTGCTTTATAGCCCTCTCTAGATGGTTTACAAAGTCAGTATATTTTGGACACATTTTGTAAGTTAGCTCATTTGAAGATATTCAAAAATTGTCCTATGAAGCAGACTGTTGGGGACAATAAGCTGACTCTGTAAACCAGGGGTGTCAAATTCGTGTCGTCATGATGTCGTGACATGACTTTTTTATCCTTTGCTAAAACAGGCATGGGTGTGGCCAGGCTATGATGCATCTGGCCCGCGGGCCGCGAGTTTGACACCCCTGCTGTAAATTGTTTAGAGCGTGCTGTAAAGCTCAATGGGAAAGCTTTGCAATTGCTGAATGTAGTCCAGAATACTTAAATTTTCAGAAAAGAATATTCATCAGTTTACCAATATGGTATCCTGTATACCAGCAAAATCAGTTAAGCAAACACGTACCTGGTCAAATCTTGTAGCAAAAAGATTGAGGGATGTCACAATGCCACCATTTGGGCCCAGTGCATATCTAGAGCTAGGTCAGGAAAAGTTGAAGAACTCCAATTCACTGGGTCAGCATATTCCCCAGCACAATCCCACAAGAGATCAATAGAAAGCTATACTACAGAGTCAACCACGAATGGAACAGCATGTATATAGCAATATACACACAAATCAATAAAAAGTGCTAATACTACATTTTGAAGAAATAGCCAAATAAGGCAAGGATACTGCTTCATGACTTCTTTGTAATTCACTGTGTCCCGGATATCTTAAAAGAAAAAAAAAGAAAAAAGGAAAACAGAGAGGATGGAAATTATACAAAGCCTGATTTTAAAACAAATTTAAAAGGAACCTATCTTATTGTTGGTTTGCTCTCTTGCTTGAATAAACAGAACATAATTTACCTTTAAATGTAACATCCTCCCCATTTTTTTCTACTTTCTCAACACTTGTTCATCATGTTAAGTGCAGCTCTAATATTTCCTTAAGACTCTCTAAGTCAGGGGTGGGCAAATATGGCCCCTTTATGACCTGTGGACTTCAACTCCCAGAATTCCTGAGCCAGCTTGGCTGTCTCAGGAATTCTGGGAGTTGAAGTCCACAGGTTGTAAAAGGGCCACAGTTGTTCACCCCTGTTCTAGGTAATTTCATTTGGGTAAATATGGAAATCATAATCTAAACACACAGATTTCCAATCAATCCTAAGCAACTTTAGCAATTATTTAAAATTAATATTATAGACTAATGTATGCAAGTCTAGTCAAGTTTAGTCATCCATTCCAGAGGTGGGTTTCAGCAGGTTCTGGAGAACCGGTAGCAGAAATTTTGAGTAATTCGGAGAACCAGTAGTAAAAATTCTGACTGGCCCCACCCCCATCTATTCTCTGCCTCCCAAATTCCAGCTGATCAGGAGGAAATGGAAATTTTACAGTGTCCTTCCCCTGGAGTAGGGTGGGAATGGAGATTTTACAGTATCCTTCCCCTGACACGCCCACCAAGCCACACCCACCAAGCCACACCTACAGAACTGGTAGTAAAAATATTGAAACCCACCACTAATCCATTCATATTAATATGATCTAGTTCAATGTAATCAAGTCCTTAAAACAGAATAAAATCCATTTATTCCCTTGTTTTATACAGAACAAGCCTGTAAATACTGAGCTGCTCCAATTATGCTCTGCAATCATAAGGAGAGCTATTACCTTCTCACATCTTACAGCAACTCCATTCAGTTGGCAATGGTAAAGGAATAGTTGCATCCCTGGGTGGAATACTGGATCTATGGCATCTACAATTGGAGGAAGGCGAAGGAGCAACCATGCCCATATAGGTGGCCATATGGGCTAAACGTGTGGCAGTTTACACAATGTGTAGTTGCTTGGATATCTGCAGTCCTCAAATTTTACTCTGAACCAAAGATTTACAGACTTCAACAGATAATTAGAACTGCAGAAAAAACAATTGCTACCAACCTGCCTTCCATTGAGGACCTGTATACTGCACAAATCAAAAAGAGGGCTGTGAAAATATCTACAGACCCCTCGGATCCTGGACATAAACTGTTTCAACTCCTACCCTCAAAATGACGCTATAGGGCACCGCACACCAGAACCACTAGACACAAGAACAGTTTTTTCCCGAATGCCATCACTCTGCTTAACAACTAATTCCTTCAACACTGTCAAATAATTTACTAAAGAGTGCATTACTATTATTCTTCTCTTCCATATTAGTATCTATCTCTTTCCACTTATTACTATAACAGTGTTGCTTGTATCTTTCAATTTATATTGTTTTTGTTTCCTAGTACGATTTGATAGCTTATTAGTAACCTTGACTAACACGAAGTGTTGTATCTTTTTATTCTCGATGAATAGAATAGAATAGAATAGAATAGAATAGAATAGAATAGAAGTCTAGTCTAGTGTCTAGTCTAGTCTAGTTTAGTCTTTATTTATTGGTTCGATTTATATGCCGCCCTTCTCCGGAGACTCAGGGCGGCTTACAATGCGTTAAGCAATAGCCTTCATACTTTTGTATATTCCTGCTTAGTAGGGCTGTCAGCCCCCCTAAGCGGTGTTCTTTTTATACAAAGTCAGCTTATTACCCTACAATCCAGGTCCTCATTTTACCTACCTCGGAAGGATGGAAGGCTGAGTCAACCTTGAGCCTGGTGAGATTTGAACTCGCAGTAATTGCAGGCAGCTGGCAGCTAAGTGCTACTTTAACAGCACTTTAGTCGGCTGTGCCACCAAGGCTCCCTATTCCCATTCCCATTCCCAATTCCATTCCATTCTAATAAATACTCTCATATTTTTCTAAAGAAAATAACTTTATTTTCTTTATTTTCTACGGGCAAAGCCCATAGACCCGTGTACTCACCGATATTGGCCTGGAAAGGCAGCTCATAAACTGCGGGGTCCAGATTGATGACATACGGAGGAGAATTCTTACTATGCAGGTAGGCATTCAGTCTCTATGGAAAACAAACCGTAGGTCAGTTCAAAGGAAGCCAGCAAAGGCCTCCTTCCCCCGGGCCGATCCCACCCCCCACTTCCCTTCCCGCTCCGCCCGCACCTGCACCAGCGCCGTCTTGCCAGAGCCAGCCATTCCCAGCACCAGGACGCATATTGGGGCTCCGGATGCAGAACTCGCTGCCCCACCGGCAGCTGCCATTTTGCCGCCGTTTCATCCGTTTTCTTTTGACTTCCGGGGCTTTCTCTGGCTCAATAAAAAAAGGGGGAAAGGAAGCTGAGCTTTTTGACCATAGAGATGCGAAAAGAGAGAGAGAGAGAGACGTTGGAAAAGAAGAACGACTCCACAGGCATCGCCTCCCTTGGTGGGGCATGGGAATTATTCGAATAGTTTTCCTCAAACACCCTCCACTGAACGGGCTTCTCCTCTCGGAAAATTAGGCTGCCCGAACAAACAACACCGCCGTATTCTTCTTCTACCCTTAGAGAACATTTTCAAAGATGCCACCCTGACATCGGCACCGGCCTGAGTCTTGCTACGCCTCATTCTTCCCCGAGAGGAGATAACGGCCTTTTCTCTGTCCACAGCACAAGGGGTGGGGGGGAAACGATGGTCCCTATTATTGACTTGTGGAACTTCAACTCCCAGAATTCCTGAGCCAGCCATGCTACTATTCCATGCTGGCTCAGGAATTCTGGGAGTTGAAGTTCCAACAAGTCAATAATAGGGACCATCGTTTCCCCACCTCCGCACAATATTCCTGATGAACTTTGACCCACCAATCCTTTTCAACACAGAGCTGCGATACTTAGAGTGGGCGACTCTAATGTACCATCGTGTGTGTGTGTGTGTGTGTGTGTGGGTGGGTTTCTAATCGTAAGAAACCCCCCTCCCTTCTAAGAAAAGGCTGCGGGCGGAAGAGAAATTATGTTCTTAGAGAATGGGGGGGGGGAGAAGCGGCGCTTGCGTCATGAAACTTCGCGTCACCTAGGCAACCAGGAAGGGGAAACAATCGCCTCACCTCTTTCCGCTTCCTCTGTGGCTCGAAGGGGGGAAGGACTTGGTCGTCGGGCTGGGTGCCGTTTTTTTTTTTTTAAAGGACCTCCTCCTTTTGCGTGGCTCTCTAGCTTCAAGAGATTCCATTTCCGTGATCCTCGGGATCCCGCGCCGCGATCGCCGCGCGGGGAAAGCAACCTGTCGCAAAGGTGAGTCATACGGGGGGAGGCGGGGGTGGGGGTGGCGGCGGCTGCTGGGAAGGAGGTCGGAGCTCCGCATGTTCCCTTAAGCGAGGAGTCCGTTAGAGAGAGAGAAAGAGCGAGAGAGAGCGAGGCTCGTGGCCCTTTTGGAGCGAAGACTGCGTAGTTTTAGCCAGCCGGCCGCCCACTCACTCGTTTCTGCCCTGCTGGAACCGTCGGTGTTCCGCGGTCTTTTCCCTCTTGGGTTAAGGACGGCTCGCCGAGCGCGTTTGTACGTTTTTCCACCTATTTAACCGAATGCTTAGCCTACTGTTGGATTTCGGGGGTCTCTAACATATTATTTACGCGGCGTTATTTTGTTTTCTTCGGGTCGGTTTTTGATTCCTGGAGCCCTTTTTATGGCAAGGTTTTTCCGGAAGTGGTTTGCGATTACAGGTCGTCCTCAACGGTTCGTTTAGCGACCGTTCAAAAGGTGACGACAGCACTGTGGGAAAACGTGATTTATGTGACCGTTTTGTCACAGTTCCGATTTTTTGCAGATCGATTAAAAAAAATTCAGAGGCTTGGCACCTGATTCATATTTATGACGGTTGCAGTGTCCCCCGATTTGCCTTTGGTGACCACCTGACAGGCAAAGGGCGATGGGGAAGCCAGGTTCACTTAACAACCGAGCGACTAACTTATGAACTGTAGTGATTCACTTAACAAGTGTGGCAAGAAGATACATATGATCCCTGACCTACGCACCTTTCGCCGTGCCCTCAAGACATTATTGTTTCAACAAGCTGGGCTGGCTTACACATGAGTTTTAATGGTTTGTTTTAGTTTTTAATAATGTTGGAGCCAAATTATTTAATATGTTTTTAAACTGTTTTTTAAATTTTATGGATATATGTGTTTTATAGTTGGCTGTGCACCTCCCTGAGTCCCTCTGGAGAAGGGCAGTATAAAAATTTAAATAAAGAAAAGAAAGAAAGAAAGAAAGAAATGTCGTAAAATAGAACAAAACTCACTTAATGAATGTCTCACTTAGCAACATAATTTTGGGACTCTATATTTGTAAGTCAAGGACTACCTGTGCTTCTTTCCCAGGGCTCAGAGAGAGTGACTGACCCAAGGTTACCCAGATGGCTTTGTGCCTGAGGTGGAATTAAAATTCATGGGCTTCCCATTTCCATCCTGATGCTGCATCCTTTGATGGTGCAGCAAAATGGTTCTTCTATTGCATGTAGCTCTCGAAATTTTAGGTAATGTGCATAGAATGGGGGTGGGCAAATGTGGCCCTTTTACAACCTGTGGACTTCAACTCCCAGAATTCCTGAGACAGCTCAGGAATTCTGGGAGTTGAAGTCCACAGTTTATAAAAGGGCCACATTTGCCCACCCTTGGCATAGAACAGTGTTTCTCAGCCTCGGCACCTTGAAGATGGGTGGACTTCAACTCCCAGAATTCTCCCACCAGCTAGCCTGGTAGGGGGATTCTGGGAGTTAAAGTCCACCCATCTTCAAGCTGCCAAGGTTAGAAACACTGGCATGTAAATGGAGCAATCATTGGATGTGTTCAGGCAGAGACTGGATAGCTATCTGTTAGGAATGCTTTCATTTTATATTAGCAATATAGCAATAGTACTTAGACTTATATACCGCTTCATGGTGCTTTTATTTCTCTATCATATTGCCTCCCCCAACAATCTGGGTCCTCATTTTACTGACCTCGGAAGGATGGAAGGCTAAGTTAACCTTCCTCTGTTCTTAATGATAATTTTCATAGCTTGCCTTTCAACAAAGTGCACAACATATAGCCAGTTGAAAAATAATTAAAACTTAAGACAACTAATAATTATAGACTTTTGTACAGTAAAAATTTAGAAAAAGCATAGTTAATGAAACCAATCAATTTATGGCTACCAAAGCTCAGGTTCCATGCTCTTCCAAAATTGCCAATAAAATACATTGTTTAAAAAAAATCTGTAAAATAGTAACAGTTAAAATCTACACATAACCAGATGGTTTATGTCTGTCGAATAGGGGATGGGACTCTGTGGTTAAAAGGCCTCTCTCAGTTCAAGGATTACATCAGTAATCAGTTCTGAAGGAACAGCATTTATTTAACTTCAGCTTCAATTCAAAGTGCTACTTAGTTAGAAACCTGTTGTTTCATTGTGTGGGGGGAGGCACTATGGAAAGGTTTTTTGAAGTCACCAAGGAACTCAGTAAAGGATTGGAGAACTCAACTTCTTATAATTTCTGCTTATATCCTCTTTCCAATAATAAACACACTGATTATCATCTGAAGATGTTTTGACACTTTGGCTGCAGTATTTTACTGCTCATTGAATTAAACCATTTTTCTGAGCTTGCATGATAAATTGAGCCACACATTGACCACATAGACTTAGTTCGATTACTCAGTAGAACACACAAAAAAAGCAGACCCAATATTAAAAGTAGTGAAGCTTAGCATGTGCAAATGGCATCTGCCAGATTTATATGTGGCTTAATGAGTACTGTATGAATAGTGATGATTTCTCCTCTTCTCAGAATCAGCAATTAGAGGGACAGGCCTTGGACATAATGAAGCCATTCGTGGGCCAGGTACTGATTTGAGATGAAAGGGATGAAGCCTTCTGCCAAGGCTGTTATGGAAGAGGAGAAGAAAGGTATGGATGAGTTTTGAAGATAAACAAAATAGTGGCCATAATGGAACTTATGGGTTTTATTTATTTATGTATAATGTGTGCTAGTTTTATGTTTTTATTGGATATATTGTAAACCATTGGGAATGTTTGGGAGAATCTGGTGGGAAATTAGAACCATAAGTGAATGATGATGATGATAATAATATAACAAATATATTTGGTGTCTCTCTCTTAGTATTAGAAAGACATTTCTCCATAATTAGAGAGTTGTAAGTTTCTAACAATTTGTTAAAATCATATTCATATATAATAGTCCCATGTAGAAATAGATACTGTTTATAGCATCCTTTGTCTGAGTGCAAATGATATGTTCTGTCACTGCTTCTTTTTATTGTTCCTGATTGCTTATTTGTACCCTATGACTATCATTAAGTGTTCTACCTTATGATTCTTGATGAACATATCTTTTCTTTTATGTACACTGAAAGCATATGCACCAAGACAAATTCCTTGTGTGTTCAATCACACTTGGCCAATAAAAAAATTCTATTCTATTCTATTCTATTCTATTCTATTCTATTCTATTCTATTCTATTCTATTCTATTCTATTCTATTCTATTCTATTCTATTCTTTTAGTAATGTTAAACTTTAATTATGTGTCAGAGTCTGATTATAAAAGGAAAAAAGAAAGGAAGCAAAAGAAAATTGTCTATGCCTAAAATTGTTATTTACAATGTAACTGCAGCGATGGATACTTTAGCTGGCTAACTAATTGACCTTGAAGTCATGAGCCCAGATAATAAGATTGTTTCTTCTTGGCATTTTGCATAGCCACTTTGTAGTTAGTCTTATTTTATGTTAAATTCAAACTTTTTAAGAGAGACTGGGTAAACAACTACAAAATGTAGATATTAATTGATTGATATTTTTATTAGGAGAGTTGGTTTAATATAATGGCTGATGTTAGGGTTAGCTCTGTCAATTCTATGCCCATCTTGGGCATGATGCCACCTAGGTGATTTTGGGCTAGTCACTTTTTCTCAGCTGTAGCAAAGGAGGAAGTGACAAGACACTTCTAAAAATATTGCCAAGGAAGGTATAGGGACTAGTCCAAGAAGTCACCAAAAGTCAACATTGACTTGAAGGCACATACATACACAAAATCATTTAGGCTATAGTTGCATATGTCTTGAATCTATATTTGCTTTTTAAAATCTATAAACATAAAAAAGCTGTCTTGGTATCTCTCCCAAGCTGGAGATTCCCACTCCAAGGCAAAGCATAAGATGGAACAAGATGATGAAGAAGACTACAAACAACTTCCCAAAAAGAAACAAAAAGTTTCTGGTGAGTAGAGTAGTATTCCCAATTTTCTGTTTGGCATAGATTAGGAGACCACAAACATTTGTTTCCTTTGATGGATTCTCATTTGATCCAGTCTGTGGTTGCTACTTTTGCATATTCTTCTATCTTTCCCTAATGCCAATTTGAGGACTTTCAGTATTTAGGGGAGTTTTCCTCAGGTGTAAATGAAAAATCTCACAATTGCTTGCCTTTCTCCCAGGAAAAAGACAGTCAGTGGGAAAACAACCTAGTCCAAAGTCCAAAAAGTGCTCTAGAAAGTCAGAACCATCAACATATGCGGCAGGTAAGATGCAGAATCCCATAAAAAATTCTTGTAAGAAAGAACATATGAGCATTATAGAAATAACAGTTAAAAGCTATCACAATTTAGGACTTAACAGTATTGGAAAAAGGCTGATACAACTTTCCATTTTCCAGTAGAATTGAAAAAGACTTGGCATTTTACATGTGCAGCTAAAAAAGGATTACTATACTGCCAAAGTCTTAGTAATAGTATCTATATAAATGTAATACTAAAGATACCTACATAAAGCTATTAGAAGAGAAATCTTACCTAGTGCTTTTCAGGCAAAGGTCTATAGAAATTCTCAGTCAACCAAGTCATGGTTGTCCCAAAGGAGCTTTTTTTCAAACAGCAATTGGACTTCCTTGATTTTTCTTGAAGACATTTCATTTCTCCTCTAAGAAGCTTCTTCAGTTCTAGCTAACTGGTGGAAAAGGAAGGATTTATGATGCTCCTTCAATGGAATGAAACGACAGCATTGCTTCTCTTCTCTGTCTGTAGTGAAAGTGCTCCTACTGGATCTTGTTGTGGATTTGACAAAGGCCCAGTTGGGACAGTCGCAAGTTTTGAGTGCTTCGTTGATGTGTTTTTGTTCTTTTTCCTTTCGCTACGAGAAAAGAGGTTGTCCACTCCAAAGACAAAACACCCAGCAAAGTGTTGCATATGCAGTGTAATGCAGTGAGGCATGTGCAGACTTGTACATTGGAGAAACAAAATCTCTTGTTTACAATGCAGTCCTTTCAGCAGTCCCAAGATGGTTCCATACTCATTTGCTCTCTGATTCAGGTACTCTGGAAACACAGATTAAACCCCAAGTGATTTCAATGACTCTCACAGTGTTAACAACTAGCTGATTGAAACGAGTATAAATCCTTCCTTTCCCACTTAGAACTGAAGCAGCTTCTCGGAGAAGTGAAACGTCTTCAAGAAAAAGCAAGGAAGACCAGTTGCCATTCAAAAAAAAAAGCACCTTTGGGAAATTTTTCAGGCAAAGCTATTTTTGCAGATAATGGCAAAGCAATTTTATTTTGGAAAGAAAGATGCCCTAGAGCAGGGGTGTCAAACTTGATTTCATTGAGGGCTGCATCAGGGTTGTGTTCGACTTTGGGAGGGCAGGGATGGGAGGGGCAGGTTGAAGTCACTCATGTTGGGGGCATCTATGGTGGCCCGAGTGCTCTGCCAGCGAAAATGCAACCCTCCTGAGCTCTGTTTTCACTGACAGAGCGTTGCAGAGGCTGTCGCAGCCAAAAACAGAGCTCGGGGACTGGGGGCCGCACACAGCCCTCCTGAGCACCGTTTACACTGCCAGAGGGACCACAGGCCAATCCTTTGCTGTTTCCAGGGTGGCCCCCTGGGCCAGATCCAAGCATCCCGTGGACCGGATATGGCCCGCGGGCCTTGAGTTTGACAGCCCTGCTCTAGAGGCAAATGGAGCCAATACAAATCTTCTCTGATGTTCATTAGAACTTATTTCTCTGCCTAGCAAATTGCAGCCCAAATCTTTCTGAGAGAATAGCCTCACTTCTAATCACCTTGTAGCTGACTTAGACAAAAGACATATCGAGTCCAATAATGCTTTACCATATTCTTGTTTGATAGAGGAACACATTGGGAGATACTGGGTTGTCTTGCTGGAAATTATTTGACAAAAACTGGCTGGATGTCTATTAATAATGCTATAAGTTGGATCCTGTATTCATCAAGGTTTGATCTAGATCACTTCCAAGATCATTCAAAATTCATTGGCTCTGCTTCCATAAGCAGGACATGAACTTCGTTCCTCTGCAGTGGCTGGAATGTAGAAGTACTCTGCCTCTAATCCAGGAAGTAGCCCATTCAAGCATAGTGAATATATGCTTCCTTTGCCTGTCCTTGATCTGCCAGTCTACTGCACCATGCCTGATTTTGTATTCATATCCCCCTCTTTACTCGCCACTTCTCTAAACTAAATTCCCCCCCACCCACCATTTTTATTGTGCTGGAGGTGCTTTAACCCTGCCATTTTGGTGGTTCTGTTCTGACCTTGTCACTCTTCAAAAGGAAGGCCCAGTTGGGTTACCTACAGAGAAGATTAAAATGTTGAATCATCACCATCCTGTGCTCTGGCAGGAAGCTTAGAAGAGCAGTGGTACTTGGAGATTCTGGACAAGGGCCGTGTCACTTGCCCAATCTGCCGATGTGTAGTGAGGAAGACGGTGGAAGGATTGAAAAAGCATATGGCAAATTGCCACCAGGTGAGGAGATGGGAAATGCAGTCCCTGTGAATTCTGTTAGGACATCCAAAGAAGGTCCAGCTATTCCAACATTTCATCTTTAGTCTGGGTGATCAAGACAGTTATTTCCCTAACACATCCCAAACCATGTTTCCTTTCTCTTTTGAAGTTCTGGTTAGGGCACACCAGCTTATATACAGTGAAATAGTCAGAATGAGATAATATATTAAAATTTTAATTTTATATGTATTTCTGTTGTGACCCTTCCTCTTTATTGATTTTTTTATCAAACGAAAAAATACCAAATACGTATTTCCTCATGCAGAAGAGATCCAAAAGTTGATCATTTTGATTGTTTAGTTATTTCCAGTTCTATACTATTCTTTTTACCATAACTGCACAATATAAAAAGTGCAATTGCATGATAAATATATCTCAAGATATTAGATTTCAGCTTTATTTTAAATAATTCTTCCTTAAATATTTAAAATTTCTCCAAAGGGAAATTCTATTTTATTGTTAATACGTATTGAATGAATGTTCCCTGGTAAGACATCATTAGTTCAGATTCAACAATGCAAATGTAAGACCAGGATTTTTCCCCTTTAGGTCCTGTTTCTTTATTGAGTTGTATTTGCCTTTTAGTTTAGTTTGAAATCCATATTTTGAAACATATACATGTGTGCAAGAAAGGTGTTTTAGGTGAAACTCCCCTAATTGTATAGAACAGGGGTCTCCAACCTTGGCAGCTTTAAGCCTGGGGAATTCTGGGGAGTTGAAGTCCTCCAGGCTTAAAGTTGCCAAGGTTGGAGACCCCTGCTATAGAATGAGGACATTCTAATGCTAAGATCAAACATCGTTCAGTACCATTGAATGGAGGGAGAGCTGGGCTAGCACATAACCATTTCAGCTTCAACTCTTGGCTGTCTTAACACTTTCTATTCCTAGGAGATGTTCACGTGTCAGCACTGTGGGAAACAGCTGCGATCTCTTGCAGGAATGAAGTATCACATCATGGCAGATCACAACAGCCTGGTATGGTGCAAAAGTATCTATCTATTAAAAAGTCTTGTCTAGGAAGGACCTTGAGACTCCCAGGATAGTCCGCTTGAACATTTAGGCTACCCAGCACTTGGAAATTGGGTGTGACCCCTCTGCAACAACATGTTGCAGTGCTAAAACAATAGCTCAGCGCTTTGTTCCGAAACCCCTGTCAGGTCCCATGCCTCAGCAGCACTGAAAAACAAGAAATTCCTCATGGAGCCCAGTTGGGAGAACGGACTGAGATCCAAGGTCCTCCTGTGACTGACTTGCAGGATTTTAAACTTCCATTGCTTATCTTGTCTCTTCTTTGTAAGGTAAACTTCCTTTGATTTGCTATAAATAATAGCCTTGGGTTAGTCTTTCTCTTCTCTGCTTTTATGTAGCCAATTAGAAAGGAAGCCAGCCAGTTGGATAAGCAGAGCGAGCGAGAGTGTTTGCGGAGAGTCCTGAAGCGCATGGGGAAGCTCAAGTGCACAAGAGAGGTGAGCTTCAGCTGATAAGGCTGTGGGACATTTTTACAGCTCAGATGGAATTTCCCAAGTCCCAAGAAGAGTACCTTTGCCTGTTCTTGGGGAGTGGTGGGTCACTCTTCTGGATTTCTGACCATAGATAGGGGAAAAAATAATGCATTTATTTTTTTTCCCTCTCTCTCGGGACTCAGGAACTGACCACTGTTTTTCTCTGCCTGCTTCTACAGGGATGTACAGGCAGCTTCACCAGCATAATGGGGTACCTGTACCACACACAGAAATGTGGCAAAGCAGCTGCCGAACTGGAGAAGATGGCCTTAAAATGCCATCACTGCAATAAAGCGTATCGGTCCAAGGCAGGCCTTGTTTACCACTTGAAATCTGAGCATGGACCTGTGAGTTCTTTGGGTACTGAACCAAGGGAGAATGGCTGGGGGAGGAACAGATAAGCTTCTAAGCATCCTTTTAGTCTGTCTCTTGACTTCTTCGCCTTCATGAGTCATCATGAGGATTTCAAGTCTTTTTTTTTTCTTTTCTAAAAAGGACATACTAGGGCACAAGATAATTGTGGAATGGGGAGGAAAACCCCGAGGTCCACGACAATATTCAGAAATGCTTTTGTGTCATAGTATTTCTGATTCTATAACACAGGTGTCAAACTACCCATGTCACATTGCCACCACATGACGTATCACGACATTTTTTCCCTTTGTGGAGCTGGGGTAGGCGTGGCCTATATGTGACATATCCGGGCACAGGCCACCAGATTAATACCCCTGCTCTATAATAAGAATCAATTTTTATCGTTCAATCCTCTTCCCAGGTCTTTGAATAGTGTAAACAGGCAGTGACTGAAAAAAAACGTTACCTTGGCTTTTCCTGTCAGGTGTCATTTCTCCATGAAGACAGCAGGACAACTCCTCTGAAGGACCCAAGCATGGAATCAAGCAGCATAGGCAGAATCCAGAGGAAGTCTGCTAAGGTGGCTGCCTACTACCTGCATGAATTGGCTAATGAAGAACTTGTAAAAGAGTGGCCAAAGAGGAAGGTCTTGCAGGATCTTGTTCCTGATGATCGGAAGGTACAAGATTTGCATGTTCTAGAAAGAGGGAAATGCCCAAGGTCTCTGTAGCGAAGAAATGAAATACCACAAGTAAAAACTCTTAACTGTTTGAGAAGAGCAAATCGGTGCTTGGGGCACATAGTTTTATTGCAGTTTTGTTACTTCAGATGAGTGGAGCATCCATGGCAACAATTCTATTACTAGCTATGACTGTATATAAAGTTCTGGGGAGAGCTACCTTTCCTTATTCCTTCAGACAATGAGCCTTTCCAGGATGAGAGGAACATTTCCAGTTCTTGAGGTATAATTTGCCCTGGTTTTGAGATTACAAAATAATCCCAAATCTTTGTTTATGACTGGTTTATTTACATCCGTCTTGGAATGTTGCATACATGGAGAGAAGCAAAGAAGCACTGTGGATTTGCTATATAATCCTCGGGAACTTATACCTGAACTAAATAGAAGCAGCTGGAAGATAGTTAAATTATTAAATCAACCCAAAGTTAGTGCAAGCCAGGCTTTGTTTAAATTATATGTACAAAAGCAGCTCTTCTTGATGAACTTGATGTAATGTTTTCCATGATTTCTGTGGGATATGCAAGACTATTTGGGATGTTTATGATTAGAATTTGTCATTGGAAGGACTTTGTGCATCATTCCCAAGATTTTGGTGACCAGCAGTTATCTGTCCCTTTTGTAGAGAAAATTGGAAGTTCTTAATATGATTTTGTCTGGGTACTCATGGTTTTTTGAAATGTATTTTTTTTTTAGAATTGTAAACTATCCAGAGTCTTTTTACAAGTTGTGCATCCTTGATATGTAATCAATATAACCCATTCCAGTTGGCTTTAGCCTTGCTAACAGTTTCATGTTAGATATTTCTAACCCTAACTCTAACCCTAATATGTATAGTTACTGGCAAATTGAGAGTCGTCTGCCTGAATGTACGCTGTGAGCTTGATTAGGTATTGATCTTGCCTGACATCAAAGCTCTTTAAGATGGGATGATTGGCTCGAATACCGTAGGTAGAAAGGGCAGCTTCATTTAAAAAGAATATATAGAGATGACAGCACCAGCTCCTGAACTCTAGTTTTTGCTTTTCTTCTGTTCTCCTATCTCAGCTCAAATATACTCGACCGGGGATGCCTGCTGTGAGCCAGGAGGTTCTGTGCAAGTGGAGGTCAGAAATAAAGACCTACAGACGGGTTCATTGCCCCAACCAGGTAACTATAGCCCCCGCCAGGTAAGATTGGATTTGGTGAGCAGGGAGTATGGTTTGCAGTTAAAACTACTGTATTTTTCGGAGTATAAGATGCACCTTTTTCCCCAAAAAAAGAGGGTGAAAATCTGGGTGCATCTTATACTCCGAATGTAGCCCCGCCCAGCTTCTCAAACGGAGGTTTCAAAGGCTGAAAAAAGCATTAGAAATGAAGCTTCAGAAAAGAAGCCCCCAAACAGAGCTTCAGAGGGTTTTTTTCTGAAGCTCTGTTTCGGAGGCTTTCAGAGGCAGGAAAAAAAGTTTTTTCTGAAATGGAGTTTCAGAAGTTTCAGAGGCAGAAAAAAAAGCATAAAAAGCAAGGCACAGAGCTGACAACCAAGGAACCTGTTGCTAAAATTCACCTCTGGGAACAGCTGATTGGGGGTATTCCAGGAGGCTGATCCACTTGCCAATCAGCTTTTTTCTTATTTTCCACCCAAAAAACTAAGGTGCGTCTTATACTCCGGTGCGTCTTATACTCTGAAAAATATGGTAGTTCTTTTCCCCATCACAATGTCATTAGAAATGTAGTCCTGATTAACTGCAGTTAACGGGACAGTTTCATCCTATTTCCAAACTGGCCCAATATATAAGACACATCTGTGAAGGGCTCCTTGGAGTCTGTTGCACAATCTGCAGATCTGTGAACCTTTTTTTTAATCTCTCTCTCTGTCATATATCCTCTACAGGCACAAAGGAAAGCCTCTTTCCCAAAAGCACACCAACTGATGAATGGTTTTGATAGCTTGTGTGAAATCTTTTTTTCCTCATAGTTATCAGCTTAGGTCACTCGACCTTACATAGTGACCCTTATTTCTGTTTTGTTTCTCTCAAGGGTTGTGAGTGTGTCTACGGCAGCATCTCTGGTCTTAAGGCCCATCTGGGCAATTGCACCCTGGTATGTATCAGTTGACAAGCTTGTATGGAGGCCTTTCAGTTGTTGCCAAGAAAAATCCTAGGAAGCAGGGGAAACTAGGCATACACTCAATTCCAACATATTTTCTGCCAGACTTGTCCTCTCCAAAATATTCAAATTTTGTATGTAAGACTTTGCCCCCTTAAGTGATATCAGCATGGCTCCCTCACTTAATATGTAGAAAACATTACCTTTGAGCAGGGGTCTCCAACCATGGCCACTTTAAGCCTGGAGGACTTCAACTTCCAGAATTCCCCAGCCAGCAAAGCTGGGAGCTGAACTCCTCCAGGTTTAAAGTGGCCAAGGTTGGAGACCCCTGCCTTTGAGGACAGAAAGAACATTTTGTTTTTCCTCCAGACCGTTTCATTTGGACTTTTCCATGAATAACAAAAGGATTATGATGTTTTAGCATCAAGAGGAAAGCCACAGTATTACAAAATTCCCCCAGAATAAAACCGTGCTTATTCTCATTTCTTTTCCTTAATGTTCACTGTCATTGCTAGGAGTGCTCATGATTTTATCTTTCCTTAATTACAGGGCGAGTTTGTGGCTGGGAAGTACAAGTGCTTGATTTGTGAGAAGGAGTTTGTGTCTGAGAGTGGGGTCAAGTACCATATAAACACTGTGCACTCTGAGGTGAGGAGCTGGTCTCAAAAGCTTGGACCTGTATAGATTTGCACACACTCCATGGTTTTAAGCATTTTTTCTGCCTATTCTTCATGGGTGGGACAAGGGTTCAAAGATTTTCCTGTGCTGAGAGTCAAAGTCGGGTCGGCTGCTGGGGGTTCGTAGGGGTTCGGGAGAACCTCTGCCTAAGATTCTGTGCAGTTCAAAGAACCCCCAAATCCCACTCCTGGCTGGCCCCATCCCACCCCGCCCCTTTCAGGAGTGCGCAAGTGGCCCATTTTGGATGCAGGTAAGTGCAGGGCGCACACGGAGGCTCAGGGAGGGCTAAAAACAGGCCTACCAGAAGTTTGGGAATTTCGGGAAGGCCTCTGGAGCCTGGGGAGGCCATTTTCACCCTCCCGGAGGCTTGAGAAAAACCTCCGGAGCCTGGGGAGGGCAAAAATGCCCCCCCCCCGTGCAGGAGGCTGACTAGGCCACGCCCACCATGGCCACACCCACCCAGCAACTGGGTAGAGAACCCCTTGATAAAATTTTTGAAGCCCACCCCTGGTCAAGGTCATCCGTGTGTGTCCAGCATTTATATTATGTCTCTTCCCCTCAGGACTGGTTTGATAACACAAACCCCACTAAGAGCTTTGAAAAACTGGTGAAGCTGCAGCAAAAGGAGGCTGAACAAAAAAGGCAACGCAAGAAGCACACCTCCAGTCGGAGCCGTAAGAAGAAGCTGCGGAGCACCACTGCAAAGAAGTCACCAAGGCTAGGACCAGATCAGAACCAACGGCAGGGGGTCAAAGTCAGCCATTCTAAGATGGCAGACTGTGAAACTAGGAGCCTGGAAGAAGAGGATTCTCTCCCTTTGAAATACAGTCACAGAAGGGTGAAGAAATAGCCTCTTGCAGGAATTTCTGCTTTGCAGGACAGGTACAGCAGGAGTATCTTATATTTAGGGGAGCATGTACTTAGCAAAACTTGGGGGGAAGAAGAGAGAGGAGAGAGGGGATTAGGTTGAGGAATGAAATCGAACTACTAGTAGTCCTGTTAGTTACTAGTTGGCAACTTTAAGAGATATGGACTTGCTGGCTGAGGAATTTTGGGAGTTGAAGTCCACCCCTCTTAAAATTGCCAAGATTGAAAAATGCTGTTCTAGATCAGGGGTGTCAAACTCACATCGTCATGCGACATCACATGATGTATCGGGACATTTTTTCCCCTTTGCTAAACCAGGCGTGGGCGTGGCCAGCACATGATGCATCCAGCCCGTGGGCCGGGAGTTTGACAGCCCTGTTCTCGATGAAATGTGGCCATTTGGAAATAGAAAGTTTTCCCAAGTTTTTCAGAGTCAGTCATTCCATTGCATGCTACAGGAGAAAATGTATTTAAGTTCTCAAATGTAATATGTAAGAATCTAGCAGGGACAGGACTTGGCAGTCAATTGATCTCAAATTGCTCCCCAAATCCTGACTCAACTATTTGAGGCTTTTTTTCCTTTGAAATGTTTCAGCATCTGCAATTCCAAATGCTGGAAAGAGACCCATCTTGGAAAGGAGAGGGGGGATTTTCCATCTTCCCTAAGAAACAGATATCAATAAATTGGATCAGATATAAGATTTTTCCATGGCAAACAGCCCACATTTTCTTTTTAAAGGACCGTAAAAGTGAGTGCAGCTATAGCTTTGTCACTTGGAAATAAGAAAGACACGTTTCTTAATCACAGGAAAAGGAAAGGGAAGAAATTCTTGGCCTGAATTCACCTCTTGCAAGTGCAGTGAAGATGGAGAGTGTCTGGGAGAAGAACTGGTCAACAGCATGAGTAAGAAGACTTTCCAGAAATTCCACTGTTTCAGTCTAGTTACAGTAAAACAAGATCTGTTATATATTGTTACATACTGAGCCAAGTGCTTGCATAGGATTAAGTTGCAACATATGCTTATGAAATATTATACCACATAGAAAATAAAGTTACTAATCACTCTAGTTGTTTTTTTTTAGTGTCAAAATTATCATTTACTGTTACTCTATAATAAAAAGTAAACAATTGAATTCCTTCCAGTGAATTTTACACAAAAGAGTGGAGAACCTGCACAAATGGGCTGGACTCAACTAGTGAGCGATTATATTTAACTCAAATTGATCTGGCCTTGCTTTAGCTAAACTAAGAATAGAATAGAATAGAATTTTTTATTGGCCAAGTGTGATTGGACACACAAGGAATTTGTCTTGGTGAATATGCTCTCGGAATACATAAAAGAAAAGATACATTCATCAAGAATCATAAGGTACAACACTTACTGATAGTCATAGGGTACAAATAAGCAATCAGGAAACAATATCAATATAAATTGTAAGGATACAAGGAACAAAATTACAGTCATACAGTCATAACTGGAAGGAGATGGGTGGTGGGAACGATGAGAAGATTAATAGTAGTGCAGACTTAGTAAATAGTTTGACAGTGTTGAGGGAATTATTTGTTTAGCAGAGTGATGGCATTCAGGAAAAAACTATTCTTGTGTCTAGTTGTTTTGGTGTGCAGTGCTCTATAGCATCGTTTTGAGGGTAGGAGTTGAAACAGTTTATGTCCAGGATGTGAGGGGTCTGTAAGTCCCCTTGTATTGTGCAAAAATATTTCCTGAATAATTGATTGACTGAGCCTTTTTAGGAACTCTTTCTCTTCCCACCTCACTGGGCCCCACACCCTCCTCCCTATCCCTCGTAACATGGCTCAGTCATTTTTCTTATAGATCTCCTTCAGGAAGCAGCCAATCCACAGCATAGCTTTCCTATGTGGAAGCCATGTGGTGCCAACCTGGAAGTGGGCGCCATTTTGGAAGCCGGCCCCTGGGATGATGCACCTCCCTGGATTTTCTCCACCGTCGAGGCGCCCCATGCTCCACCTAACAACCTGCGCAGTTGCTTAACAACCCCAATAGCAAAAGCAGGGTCATAAAGTAAGGCAATCACACGAGCATTTCACTTAATAACACAACCTGCAACCATAATTGGTAGATTCCATTATGGTCATATGTAGCAATGCTGATAAAAGCTTCTCAAGGGAGTATACAATGGGATTACTGTATTTTTCAGAGTATAAAATGCACTTTTTCTCATCTGAAAGAGGGTGAAATTTTGGGTGCGTCTTATACACCGAATGTAGCCCTGCCCACCTGCCGGCCCCCACCCTTTGGCCTCTGCCTCCCAGCAATTTACCTCTTAACAGCAAACAGCCCATTTCAGCTTCAGCACAGCCTGATTATCACAAGCAGTTGATTGTTTGCTGCAAGGAGGCAAATTGCTGGGAGGCAGAGGCAGATTTTTTTTTCTTGTTTTCCTCCCAAAAAAGGTAGGTGCGTCATATAGTCCGGATCGTCTTATACACTGAAAAATACGGTATTTTTCTGACAGACCATTGCAACTCTTAAGAGGTTTTTATTCAGGACTGCTTGCAGATAAGGATTGAGCCTCAAGGAGTTCCAAAACACGTGGGCATTGGGAAGGTCATCATTTGGGACGGTTAAAATGTCATGAAAGCATTAACCTCATTCTCATTACTTTCCCCTTTCTGTAAAACAGTCCCCAACAGGACTGCTATTTTGGCTTTATCCCTCAGTCTCCATGGATTATATATTAACCTGTCCTTCCCTTTGTATACCAAGTCCTTCTCTGGCAATGTGAAACTATAGTCATGCAGTAGGACAAATTCTCTTGGGCAAAGTATTCAGTCAAGCCCAATTGGTTCATATTAACATTTTATTAGCCTCGGGAAAAGAAAATAATCAGACAACATAAAATAAATGAACAAGTTAAACGCTAAATTATCTAAAAAGCAAAGAGCTATTAAATCTATTAGTATATGCAGGCTATACGAATCAGTGTCAATACTCAGAAGAATTCCATTTAAAAAAATGACTCCTATGATGATAGGAAGGAAGAAGTTAATCCCCACTCATCTTCACATATGCTTAGCTTGATTTCTGAATGAATGCATTTTTTAAAGATTTGTATAATACAGCTCTCGCCAATTAGCCAAATATGCTACATTTGGAAAGCCTAAAGTTGATACCACATGCCGTATGCTGTGTCAATGCGTTTTCTAGTCTTTTATTGACTTAATAGCAGCTGAGATACTGTTTTGGAGGGCAGGTTTCTGAAATTGAGATACATGCATGTATACTATTTGACATGAGAGATGAAAAGCAATGATCCTCCAACCAGGGGTGAAATCCAGCAGGTTCTGACAGGTTCTGGAGAACCGGTAGTGGAAATTTTGAGTAGTTCGGAGAACTGGCAAATACCACCTCTGGCTGGCCCCAGAGTGGGGTGGGAATGGAGATTTTGCAATATACTTCCCCCAGGAGTGGGAAGGGAATGGGGATTTTGCAGCATCCTTCCCCTGAAGTGGGGTGGGAATGGAGATTTTGCAGTATCTTTCCGCTGCCATGCCCACCAAGCCACACCACATCACGCCCACCAAGCCACACCCACAGAACCAGTAGTAAAAAATTTTGGATTTCACCACTGCCTCCAACCATATAGAAGGGATAAATTTGGGGATATTTTCAATGCTATCCTGGTAGAAGATGCTCATCCTACTTGGATGCTTGGTAGTCTATCTTTGTTCGGGTTCAAGAATTCTAAGTGAGAGAATGAGAGGGCTGGTTTCACTTAGCAGTTATGAATGGGGGTAGTGATCCACATGCCAATCACTTTCTTTGGTTTTTTATCAGTGTTTATTATAAAAAAAGTTATAACCTCAACTTTTTGCTTTACATTCCTATTAATTCAAAACATTTCTATAACAACAAAGTCAAAACTTAAAATCAAATTTTCATTTTTTTCTGTTTTGAGAGTAAAGTCGAGAAGTAGTTTCCAAATGGAAACAAAACTAGATAAATTCTTTTTAATTAAAGTAGTCAATTAGTTGCCTCCAGTTTTGGTCACCACAATGTAAAAAAGATGTTGAGGCTCTAGAAAGAGCGCAGAGAAGAACAACAAAGATGATTAGGGGGCCGGAGGCTAAAACATAAAGAATGGTTGCTGGAATTTGGTATGTCTAGTTTAATGAAAAGAAGGACTGGGGTGACATGATAGCAGTGTTCCAATATCTCAGGGGCTGCCACAAAAAAGAGGGAGTCAAGCTATTCTCCAAAGCCCCTGAGGACAGGACAAGAAACAATAGATGGAAACTAATTAAGGAGAGAAGCAACCTAGAACTAAGGAGAAAATTCCTGCCAGTTAGAACAATTAACCAGTGGTACAACTTGCCTCTAGAAGTTGTGGATGTTCCAACACTGGAAGTTTTTAAGAAGAGATTGGACAACCATTTGTCTGAAGTGGTGTAGGGTTTCCTGCCTGAGCAGGGGGTTGGACTAGAAGACCTCTAAGGTCCCTTCCAACTTCTATTCTATTCTATTCTATTCTATTCTATTCTATTCTATTCTATTCTATTCTATTCTATTCTATTCTATTCTATTGTCAATTTTGTCATCTCCTCAACTCCATCACTTATTTATCATTTGTCCTTTTTGATTGTGGGAATTGATAGATCTTTCCATCTTTGTGCAAATAAAAGTTTTGCTGCTGTCAACATATATAGTAACAAAGTTCCATTTTTCCAAGTTCTTTATCCAGCAAACCAAAAGACTTCTGGTTTCAGTTTTATATTTGTTTTAAGAACCTTCTGAATTAAAACAAAGATCTGGTCTCAATATTTCTTTGTTTCATCATAGGTCTACCAGAGATGGTAAAAAGTACCCTTTTTACAAATACATTTCCAACATACATTTGAAATTTCTTTATACACATCTTTGACCATTTCTCAGGCATTAAGTACCAATGAGGCATCATTTTAAAACAGTTTTCTTTCAGATTGCAGTTGAATATAAACTTCATTTGTCCACATTTTTTCCTACTGATCAAGCATTATATTGCAACCAAAGTTCTTTGCCCATTGAGTCATACAGTCTTTTCAACAGTTCACGTTTCGGTCACTTTCTAATTGGATAACTGCAAGGGTTTATAAACCTAATTCCTCCTTCCAAAAATAATCCAAACCACACCAACTAATCAATGCTGTGCCAGTCCCTCTGTTAAGTGTTTAAGTGTCCTAGTTGACTGTCTTGGCTGAATGCAGTTTCTCTGGCCATTGCGTTTAGTTTAGTTTAGTTTAGTTTATTATATTTATATACCGCCCTTCTCACGAAGGACTCAGGGCAGTGAACAGCCATGATAAAAACAATATACAACAAAAATTTAAAAACTTAAAATAATTCAATCATTGGGCAAATTTAAAACACCCAACTAAAATCATTTTAAAACCCCTATCAAAACCCAATTTAAAATCCTTTATCCAGTCAGACCAGCTTGCTGGAATAATAGGGTCTTCAGAGCACGATGGAAGGCGCGGAGGTCGGGGATCCTTCGTATGTCCGGCGGCAGTTCGTTCCATAGGGCCGGGCCCCCCACAGAGAAGGCTCTCCCCCTGGGGGTTGCCAACCTACATTGTTTGGCCGACGGCACCCTGAGGAGGCCCTCTGTGTGGGACCGTATTGGTCAGTGGGAGGCAATCAGTGGTAGAATGTGGTCCTGTAAATAATCGGGTCCTAAGCCATTTCACTCCTCCTGCAATGCAAGGCCAGAAGCTCTACCACTCAACCAGCCACGCAGATGGGCCAAGTCCTGCATACAGCCATGCTCCCGCCACAGCTGCTCCATTTGTTTCTGCAATCGGTGCTTGTGCTCCTGCAGCTTCTGTACTCGCTGAACCAGCTGGTGCAGCTCCTTCTTCAGCTCCTTATTCTGCTGGCAGACTGTCTGGCTGTGCTCCTGCAGGCACTTCAAGGCCAACTCTTGCACCTGCTGAGCCAAGCCCTCCACTTCCTGCCCTGCCACCTGTTCCTGGGCCATCTTCTCTTTCAAGGCTCGTATCTTGGCTGCCTCCAGGTGCTGCCTATGCTGCTTCTGCGCAGCCACCAACTCCTTCTGCAGCTCTCGAATGTGGGATGCCTGCTTTTGTTTCAGGGCTTGGACCTCATGTAGACCCTCCAATTCAGAGCTGAGGCAGGCCAGCTCAGCTTCCTTCTGGAGCAGCTTTTTCCGCAGAGCTGCCTCTTGTTCCTGGGAACGGGCAATCACTTCTTGGTGCTGCTTCTGGATTTGGCGCAGCAACTCCTGGTTCTCTTCGCTTAGAGAAACTACAACACCCTGGCGCCTTCGGGCATGCTTGGCTAAGTAGCTGGCAAACTCCCGGCTCTCATTCTGGAGGTCTTGTGCCTCTTGCTGAAGGAAATCATATTGTGCCCTCAGCTGTGCCCTCCTCCCTCTCAAATCCTCCAGGTTTCGGCAGATGCTCTCATATTCCTGTTGCACTGGCAGCAGCGATGCATTGTCTGGCATGGATTCCACAGTGTCCTTGGGAGTGGCCCTTGAAGCTGTACGCTTGGACCTGGCTGGCTGTGCTTTCTTTTTCTTTCGGAGCTTCGGAGCCATCACTGGAGATCTGGAAAGCAGATGGACATTATGTTAAGGTCAAGAGAGTGTTGGAAGGAAAATCCATCTGGTTCATTCCAAACTGGGAGAAAGATGCTGGAAACAACATGGAGGCTGTCTGGAAAGAAATGTTCTGTTTATTGATGAACCACCAACCTCATGTGATTCTGGGCAGCTAACAAAATGGAGTTGAGAGTGGGTGGGTTTTATACCTTCTTTGGGCTTTGTATTTGAGCTTCCTCTTCCTGTGCAAGAACATGTCCTTTAATATTCTATTGGCTGTTGTCAGATTCCTATGGGGTCATGGCTGGCTCTATAACCAAAAGAGGAAATGCAAATCCTAGGTGCTTGTCTGAGGTAATCTGGTCAATCTTTTGTTTGTTGCTTATCTGAGTTTCTGTCTTGACCCAGTCTTTCTGAATGGATCACCAAAATTGCATTTTTAAAAGCTGTCCTCCTCAGTTTCTGCTTGGGGCAGGGAAATGGGCTGGTTTCTGCCTCCCTTCAGATTTTTTAATTTCTCCTTTAGGGGAAATATTTTATCCTGCCTTTTTAATATTTCCCAAAATATTTCATTCTTCGGAGTGGGTGGGATTTCCACAAGAGAAAACAGAGAGAAAAACCTTGACCGAGATTCCCTTAAGAGAAGGGAAGAAAAAGGGCATTTGCTCCAACCACCTTAATTTAATTTAATTTAATTAATCACATTTCTATGCCGCCCAACTCCCAAGGGACTCTGGACTGCTTACAACAGAAATAATACAAAAAGTGACATCATTTTAAAAAAAAACATTATAAAAACATTTTAAAAACCTTGAGAGGTGAGATCAATCCAAGGCTCAAGCTCATGCAGAAATCCTTTCCTAATTTTTTTGTGGGATTCAGGCTCAGCAGTGGAAAAGCTGGGCCAGGCAGAACTAAAGGGATTCTAAAGATGGAAGAAGATGTGAGTGAAAATCCAGGGGGTGTCATACAGTAGCTTAAGAAGGAGGCAGTTAGCGTGAAGGAGGTGATACAGAAGGGGGTGTTCTGCTGGGGGTGGCGGGTGGGAAGAAGCTCAACAAAAAGTGTGTAGGGAGCCTACCTGAAAGTTCTTCTGCAGCTTTGAACAAATCCCTTGTGTGTTTTCTTGTTGCTTAGTGCCTGGGAGTGGGTGGAGTCAGGGGGGAGGAGGGAAGAGTGGCTTTCTTTCATACCCATCTGGTGATTCAGGAACTAAGACTGAAAATTCATCCTTCCAAGCAGTCTGGCTCGTCACAGCAGCTGCTGCTAAACTGAGGAGTTGGGTGACAATACATTTCTGTACATACACAATAGATATTCAGCCCCGGCCAGCTCTTACTGCTGTTACAACGTTGAAAATGAAGCCTTTGTCTGCTTCTTGAAGCTTCTCCATTTGAGGGGTTTCAGAGCCTGGTTGCTTACTTGTAGGTTTCATTATCTAAACTAGACAACGTGGTCAGTGCTGCACTGCACAGCCCTGGTGATCTTACCTAGTTTGGGTAATGAAACGCCTGCAAGAAGGTAACCAAGGACTTCATTTCAGCTCTGAGCTATAAATATTGTCCTTTATTGGCTTCTCCATTTGTTCAGCCATTTGGTGGAGTGAAAACCCTCAGTCTTAGTCATCTTTGATGAGGTGTTGCCAATGAGAGCAAGTGAGTGCTTTGTTTATATTATATACTGTATTTAATCAGATCAGCTTACACATATGCATGATCTCCTCTCTATCTCCCTCTCCCTCTCCCTTATCTCTCTGTCTCTCTCATCTCTGTGTGTATGTTTCTGTCTCTCTTTCATCTCTATCTCTCTCTCTGTCTCTCCCTCTCTCCCTCTCCCTCTCCCTCTCCCTCTCCCTCTCTCTTATCTCTCTGTCTCTCCCTCTCCCTCTCTCTCTCTGTCTCTCCCTCTCCCTCTCCCTCTCTCTTATCTCTCTGTCTCTCTGTATGTATGTTTCTCTCTCTCTCTCTCTCTCTCATATCTTTCTCTGTGTGTGTGTGTGTCTCTCTCTCTCTCTCTCTCTCTCTCTCTCTCTCCCCCTCACCCTCTTCTCTGTCTCTCTATCTCTTTGCTTCTGGGAGTTGTTGAGAGTAGAATTTAGGGCCCCTCTTGCTTCCAAGAGGCACTCTATGTTGCAGGACCTTTTAAAATATGGATATTTAAGACTTCCATTAATATTTAGGGTTCAACTGACTACTGAAAGAAAAACCTTAAGCCCCAATAACTGTGGAGAAAAGACTTGTGCAAAGTTGGCAAAGGGATTTGAGGGGTACTGTCTGTCACAATAGGTAGTGGATAAATCAATATAATCCTTCCAGGTTTGACATTTACAGTCTTGGACTGCAGTGTGTTTTTCCTTTTTGCTAAAGTGCTGGAGTTCGGCTCCATGTAGGCTGGCAGAAGAGATATTCCATTTGCAAATTGCAATTATTCTATCCACTGGGTGATAACTCTTACAGTTAATTTATATTTCTGTTCTAATTTATTCTTAACAGGAGATTACGCATTTTAAGGTAGGATTCCTTCCCCCCCCCCATCTCTCTTTATTCATTAAGAGCTTTGGTATTTTCTTGCGCTTGTTAGCAACATTATCTGATTTAATATTTGATGTAATTTTATCTAAGCCTCTTTCATGGTGGTTTTAAACAACGTCCGGCTGTTCAGGAGAAATGTCAGTCTTTTAACTCTCCTTTTCTTTCTTTTGAAGCAAGTACTTTAAGATGTTTCTTCTAACTATGATTAGCAATCACATTAAGAGTGGCTGGTCCCACCCTGGGGTGGCAAAGATGCTTCTAGTACAAATACTTAAACAATTCCATGATTAACTGATGCAGCCATCAAAGACCCTCCTGCCAAAACTTCCATCTGCTGTTTCAGCAGAAACTATGTGTCCAGAATGAGCTTCAGATTACATACCAACCAGGGGTGAAATCCAGCAGGTTCTGGAGAAAACTGGTAGCGGAAATTTTGAGCAGTTCAGAGAACCAGCAAATTCCACCTCTGGCTGGCCCCAGAGTGGGGTAGGAATGGAGATTTTGAAATATCCTTCCCCCAGGAGTGGGGACGGAATGGAGATTTTGCAGTATCCTTCCCCCGCCATGCCCACCAAGCCATGCCCACCAAGCCACACCACGCCCACCAAGCCATGCCCACAGAACCGGTAGTAAAAAAATTTGGATTTCACCATTGATACCCAGACTTAACCCAGACAAGACCGAGTGGCTGTGGGTATTGCCTCCTAAAGACTATGTTGACTGTCCATCCTTGGTTCTGGGGGAGCAGAAATTGTCCCCCTCAGAATGGATTCACAATTTGGGTGTCCTCCTAGACTCACAGCTAAGATTAGAGCAACATCTGACAGCTGTGGCTAGGGGGACCTTTGCACAGGTTCGCCTGGTGCACCAATTGCGACCCTACTTGGATTGGGAGGCTCTCCTCACAGTCACTCATGCCCTTGTCACCTCACAGTTAGATTATTGCAATGCGTTCTACATGGGGCTACCCTTGAAAAGTGTTCGGAGACTACAGTTGGTCCAGAACGCAGCCGCACAAGCTGTCATGGGTGCACCTAGGTACACCCACATTACACCAATTCTCCGTGAGCTGCACTATAGGGCTCCCTGTTGGTCTCCGGTCACAATTCAAGGTGTTGGTTATTACCTTTAAAGCCCTACATGGTTCAGGGCCAGAGTATCTTGGAGACTGCCTTCTACCGAATAACTCCCAACGACCAGTAAGATCCCACAGAGTTGGTCTCCTCCGGGTCCCGTCAGCTAAACAATGCCAGCTGGTGGGCCCATGGGGGAGGGCCTTCTCTGTGGCTGCCCCAGCTCTCTGGAACCAGTTACCTCCTGAGGTCCAGACCATCCCCACCCTATTGGCCTTCTGAAAAGAGGTGAAGATCTGGCTTTTCCGGCACGCCTGGGGCCATTGATCTCGCTCTTGCGATCCGGCGAGATCCAGCCATGAATGGTGTGAATGAGTTTTAATGTTTTTAATTCTTAAATGTTTTTTATAATGATTTTAAATGCATTGTGAGCCGCCCTGACTCTTCGGAGAGGGGCGGCATACAAATTGAATTAATAAAATAATAAATAAATAAATACCAACTCCTTCTGGGCAACACCTCCCCCATTACCTACACTACAAACTTCATGAGAAAAGAAATATTGGAAGTTAGGTGGAAAGTTGTCAGGAATGGCTGAGTCCATGTAGGATTTTTCAGGAGGTGTGCTACTATCTCCTCCAAGGCAAACAATATTATTCAAAGAAGCATTAACAGCCTCCTGAATCCAGCTACACACACTCTGCCCTGGAAGAGACAAGAAAGGCAAGGATCAAGCCAAGTTGAATGTGGCAATGTTCAGATGATAGAAAAACTTCTCCACTTCTTCTGATACTTCATGTTCAAAAGAATCACAGATAATTCTACATGACATTGCTCCTTGCATCACAGTAGACTCTGTCCAGCTGGTTTCCAAATGAAAGTGGATATGAGCATCTTTATCTTCTAAGAAACCAACAATATTAACTGTGGTTTGGAATTGTGGTTTGCCCATCCTTCTCTAGAAGGGTCTGGGTTTCATGGAACAGGTCTGTGGGTCCAGAGTCCATGGATGCAATAAGTGGAAAGAATTGATATGTTTTGCTCTTATTCTACTTTATAGATTCAGACATGAGCCTTGGTGGCGCAGCAGACTAAAGTGCTGTTAACTAGCACCAGTTGCCTGCAATTACTGCAAGTTCAAATCTCATCAGGCTCAAGGTTGACTCAGCCTTCCATCCTTTCGAGGTAGGTAAAATGAGGACCCGGATTATGGGGGCAATAAGATGACTTTGTATAAAAAAAGAACACCGCTTAGGGGGGCCCAAAAGCCGTACTAAGCAGGTATATACAAAAGTTATGAAGGCTATTGCTTAACGCATTGTAAGCCGCCCTGAGTCTCCGGGGAAGGGTGGCATATAAATCAAACCAATAAATAAATAAATAATCAGTGTTCAGTATCCACTTCTGATTTTACAGAGTGGCACAGAATGGTTAGAATGCAGTACTGGAGGCTACTTCTGCTGACTTCTGGCTGCCAGCAGTTTAGAAGTTCAATTCTCACCGGCTCAGGGTTGACGCAGCCTTCCATCCTTCCGAGGTGGGTAAAATGAGGACCCAGATTGTTGGATATGCTGACTCTGTAAACTACTTAGAGAGGGCGGTAAAGCACTGTGAAGCGGTATATAAGTAAGTGCTATTGCTACATTTGGTTTGATGTCCGCCTTCAAAAATCTAAAATCTAAAATTGCCCAATAACTTACCAAAGTCACATTTTAAAAGAAATCCTTTTCTTCCTTTCTTTTCCGTGTGCTATTGTCTTTTCCTAATTCTCCTGTTTTTCCTTGTTTTCTGTAGGAAATGCCTTTTAATATTTGGACTTTTGCCCAAATAATTTCAAGCTAGGTAAAGGTAAAGGTTCCCCTTGCACATATGTGCTAGTCATTCCTGACTGTAGGGGGTAGTGCTCATCTCCATTTCAAAGCCGAAGAGCCAGCGCTCTCTGAAGACATCTCCGTGGTCATGTGGCCGGCATGACTAAATGCCAAAGGTGCACAGAATGCTGTTACCTTCCCACCAAAGGTGGTCCCTATTTTTCTACTTGCATTTTTTATGTGCTTTCGAACTGCTAGGTTGGCAGAAGCGGGGACAAGTAACGGGAGCTCACCCCGTTACGCGGCACTAGGGATTCGAACTGCTGAACTGCCGACCTTTCGGATTGACAAGCTCAGTGTCTTAGCCACTGAGCCACCACATCCCCATTTCAGGCTAGAATTCCTTAAATTCAGGAAGACCCTCTCAGCTGTGGCTGGAGCAGCATCCATAAGGGCAGCATGATACAGGCAGCACTGCAACATATAAGATACTGAAGCCCTGGCTCTTTTGTGCTTTGCTTTGTGACACCATCCATATATACGAAAGGGATAAAGCTTACAGCCCGTGACTTTCTTTCATTACTCTGAGAAAACCAGCAGCTAATGCAGCTTCCCATGCATGGCAGTTCATCGGGATGATTCTTTTTTTCAGCTTCATTTCCAACACAAGGTGGTTGTTATATGGATAAAAAGTAGAGGAGTGATATACAGGTAGTCTTCATTTACCAATGGTAATTGGGACCAGGAATTCTGTCACCAAGTGACACGGCAATAAGGTGTATGATGTCACGAACACTTGACAACTTGTGATAGCAGTTCTGGGAGTTCCAGTTACCATTATTAGAGAATCTTGCATGGTTGCAACCTCCTGCAGTAACATGATTGCTATTTGCAATCTATGCTGGCTTCCCCCTTGACTTTGCTTGCAAGAAGCCGGCAGTGAAGGTTGGAAATGGCAATCACATGACTGTGGGATACCGTGAGGTCATGAGTGAGGTCATGAGTACAAGCTGGTCACCAAGTCCAATCACATGATCAAGGGGATGCTGAAATAAAGGCTGCAACTATGAGAACTCACTGTAAGTACCACTAATTCAATGGTTTTTTTAAACTTGAAACATTCAGTGACTGTGAGGATATTAAATGAGGACAACCATATATTGTAGATGTCTCAAAATAGCATACATTCTGCTAACAAAACAAATGCACCCTATATCATAGCTATCTCTTCTATTTTTAAGGTGTTTCCTAAAACCTTATATTCAGTTATATACATACAGAGTTTTGGACAAGAACATTCAAAACATGTATATTTTCTGGGCTGAAAAGTTGGTACGTTTGTCGGAGGACTTTGAACCAAGCAACTATTATTTGTTTGTTTATTACATTTATATAGTTTGCCATCTTTTAAAAAACTCTGGGTGGCCATCAATCAAAAGAGCAGACTAGATTAATGTATTCTGGCAAGAGTTGGCCTATAACAACAATGTATGAGTCAACTGTATTCAGGGAATTCTAATAAATGAAGAGCTTATTAATAAGGTATTTGTCACATCTATAATGTAAACTCAAAACTGACTCGGGGCATTTTTATGCCTAAAACAGAGTGGCAAATGGTGTCTCTATCCCTCCAACATTAAAGTAACTAGTAACTATAAAGTTACTAAATATAATGATTTCTTTCATATCTAAATATATTCTGAAAGAAATTATTATATTTAGTAACTTTACAGTTTACAATAATACTGAGAAACAAAGAAAGCTATCCAATAATTTTAATGCTAAAAGCAACCAATGGTGTAGGGTTTCCTGCCTAAGCAGGGGGTTGGACTAGAAGACTTCGAAGGTCCCTCCCAACTCTGCTATTCTATTCTATTCTATTCTATTCTATTCTATTCTATTCTATTCTATTCTATCTTATGTTTTGTTATTTATATTTCTAAGTTGTAATTGTGGTATACATAAACAAACAAACAAACAAACAAATATTAAATGCTTAGCTGATTTTATCATGATGAGTTTGCAACAAAACAAAGCACCACAAACCCTTCACAAGGGAATCTTGTACTGCTACTGGACAGTCAGCACCACATGGTGCCCTGATTCCATAATGCACCAAGAGGTGATTTGAGGCAAACAGCATATTATAGAAATTGGGACTTCACAGAGACATGGAAGGGTTGTGTAAATATAGAAAACCCAGAAGGCATTTTTGCCTTTTAAATTAAGTATAATTGCAACAGTCATAATTAACTATTTGGTGTCTTTTATCTGTTATGTCTTTCATTATGCAAAGTTGTAATTTTAATGTGTCAGAAGAGGGGAAAATATTAAATACTTGTGGAGTATATTAACTCTATTAAGAAAGCCTGAAAGGCCATGGAGCCTTTCAGTCTAGAAGTAACTCTTAGCTTTGCTAACCTCCTTAAAGCTTTCCTTGATCACTAACAGATGCTGACCCAACATCTCCCAATCATTCCTCGCATTGAACTCTCCAAGGTCCTGAAAGTGTTGCCTTCTGCTGAATCCATTTTTATTTAAGCCACTCCGTGACTGGGTTCACATATATTACATCCTAAAACTGGCTGAATGAAACACTTTATCTGCGTCAATATAACATACTAAATAATTGTAATAGCGGCTTGGTATATACAGCATTTCAAGATAACTGCTGGATTCTCACAGCATATTGAGTCATGAACTACCCAAACCCATTTCAGCCTAGTCTCATGTGCTGTGTAAATCCATGATGCGAGAATCCAAATTATAGATAGCTGAGCTTCCTCTGACTCCTCAGCCACGCCAGGCCGTTATTTCTTAATGACGTCTCTGCACCAGCTTGCTAATATAACTATTTTTGTTGTTGTCAGCAGAGGGCGCAATATACCCAAAATTACTGTTTTCCCAACAAAGTAGAATTGATCAGGAGAGAGAATGAAAATGATTTGAGCAACCAGCAGAAAGGAAGGAAGGAAGGAAGGAAGGAAGGAAGGAAGGAAGGAAGGAAGGAAGGAAGGAAGGAAAAATATAGAACTGTTATCATGTCAGTCTTTAGAGGGCACAGCATTTTCTGTACCTCCAGTCAGCTGACCAAAGAGATAAAGGATCATATCACTAAGCCACTTCTTGATTAATCATTGATGGTTTGAAAGACACAGATCAGAAACCAGGCTCTTTCAGGTGCCCCTTAAAAGGAGGATTGGGCAACTGAGAAGACCTGTGGAAGCCAGACTAAATAAGACAATGGCTTTTAAATGTCTGATTTGTTTGTTTACGTACTTACTTAATTTGCTTTAGCCTAATTATTAGTCTGGCATAACATCAGTTGCTGAAAGCAGGAACTGATTTAGAGGCTCAATTGCCTCTAAGCAGGAAACAAACTGTACTGATGGAGACCTGAAAAGTCATGTAATAGTTTACATAGGTGGGAAAATGTATAAATTTATACTATCCAAGAGGATAACTGCTGGAGGTGTACTACATTCTGACAAGAAGCAAATATACATAACACGTTTGTGTACGTGTGTACATACACCATACTACTTACCTTCACACAAATGTACATATAAAATTTTGGAAAGGTGTATATGTGTAGGCAACATCTTTTAAAAATAAAGTTGCTATAAAACAGGTATAGAACGATATACACTCATCAAATGTAACAAAGAACAGGGTTCTTCATTGAGAAGATTGTCGGAAGAGACAAATGTGTTTTCATGAAGCTTTTCACTTACAGTATAAGTCTTGAATTGTTAGGGTAACTTGCATCAAGTTATTTCATTACTGGATATAAATGCTTTCTCTGTTACATTACTTTGCATGTTTTTCTT
The DNA here is from genome assembly GCA_022577455.1 of Arizona elegans. Lineage (NCBI taxonomy): Eukaryota > Metazoa > Chordata > Lepidosauria > Squamata > Colubridae > Arizona > Arizona elegans. The sequence continues at coordinate 314,888,431 of JAKOOJ010000001.1, read as the reverse complement.
TTTGCTGATTTTATTTCTCAAATAATGCTATCTTATTTTATTTCCTGACATGTTTGTGTCTATGTATGTAATCATTTTTTTAAAAAAAATCCTCTGTAGTTCTCTGCCATCTCAGAAAAATCTAGTGTGAAATCAATAGAAAACACGTGTAGCTCAATGCGAGATCCTTGGGGCTCTCTGAGCTTGGTTGTTTACTTACAGTTGTTTCATAACCCAACTAGGTAACATGGTGTAAATCTTTGGTGTTTAAAAAAACCCTGTGCTTTGCTTTCACAGGTTCCATGCAACACCTCCCACTAGCTAATAACAGCTACAGAGAGGGCAGAAGGAGATGGTAGGGCATCAAGGTAAAGACAGACAGACAGACAGTCTGCATCTTTTGCCCCCTCCGGGCATCTTTGCATGTCTCAACAAGTGGGCCTCCCCTGACAGTTCTCTCATCTTAAACGTCGCTCAGGATTTCTCCCCATTTCCGATGTGGCTACGCCAGATGTGTCCTGCTGCTGCAAAAATACTCCAAGAACGCCTCAGGCATGATCTGCAGGGGTCGCCCTGCTCCATAGGCGGCGTCTTCCCAGTGTAGCCCAGCCTAGCCCAGCCCTGCTTGCTTAGGGACGGGCTTCTGCCGCTTGGCTCTCCCGCAGACTCAGACCAACCATTGTTCCCGGGGGCCGAGGGCGGAGCGCCGGCGCGGGGCCAGGAGGAAGAGGGGGGCGTCCAAAACGACAGGATTCGGCGGTTCAGGACTTGGCGTGGCTGGCAGGAGCGGCGGGGTTGAGTGGACTCTGCCGACCTGGTAGCGGATTTGGGTTGCAACAGCAGCAGCAGCAGCAGCGCGGAGCTCCGCGGAGATTCCCGGCGGCGTTGGGCCCGCCTGATGGAGCCGCCAAGCGGCGGCGGAGCAGGTGGCGGTTCGGCGCCGAGCTCCGGCGCCGCTGCTAACTGGGGAAGCGTGGCGCTCGTCCCTGCGGCGGACACTGCGGTTCCCTCCGCGCGTCCCTCGCCACCTTGAGCGCCCCGGAGACGGCCGTCAAGACCCCTTTGTCGAGAAGCGGGGGGGGGCTCCCGACGAACCCGAAGCCGCGCCGACACCCCGCCCGACTCGATGAGCAGCTGCTGCATCTGGCCGCGGTCATGGCTCCGATTCCCACGTACCTCAATCCGGCCGCCGTCCTGGTCCTGGTCAGCTGCGACCTGTGCCTTGTGCGCGCAAGTAAGTGTAGGGGACGGAGGTGGAGGGTGGGAGAATCTCCCCAGTGGATCCAGACCAAGATCTCCACCCTGAGATTTCCCCCCTACCCACCCGTCCATGGCCACTTCTTTCAAAGCTTCCTTTCGGACCAGCCCACTTCTCGGTCACTAGCCTTGGTGCTGAACTCGGTCTCCTGTGCCTTCCTGCTTCAGGGACCACCTATCCAGGGATGGTGTGACTCTGGTTTAGGGAGAGGGGCTCAGGGATGCCGGGATGCCCGTGCTTCTACAGTGGGATGGAGAGAGACAGCTGTGTCACTGAACAAAAGAACAAAGTCCCTTTGGGACAATTCAGTTGTGTGAGGTTTGGAAGCAAGAAAGACCCTCAAGGCTTGAGTTGCCTTGTTCTCTTCTCAGAACTTCCCCACACAACCCTTCCTTTTGCCCAACATCAAAATCCCAGCCAATTTCATTAGAATAAAAGCTTGACTCAAGGTTGTTGCCATTTGGCCTTGCTAGGTCTTCTCTGAGGTCCTCATCCAAGTGCTCTCTTGCCCTGCCAGCTGCAAAGTTGTTGGGTTTTTTTAGAAGTATGTACTTGGCACCTTGCAACAAACACCAAAGCCCATTCCCCCATTCATTTCAATTCTTGAGTCACCCAGAGTAAGAGAATCTGGCACTTGATAGAAATGAAGCAATCATTTGCTCCACCCCACTAGTCTGAGATGCTAGCTCAAGGCCCACATGAATCACAACCCCACTCACATATACATACTGGTGATGACTAACATATATTTGCTGATATTTTCAAATGCTATTTGCTGCCTTTGAAAGGTGGGGATGGGGTGGGGTGAGGCAAACAGAAGTATATGCTAACTTTATAGCTCAGGCAGTGGAGAGAAAAAATGTCTAAATTGTATATCAATGCATTCCCCCTATGTAGGGACATAGAAGCTGAGGCCAAAGTCCTGGCTCTGTCAACAGATGGGTCATGCATAGCCTTTTATATCTCAGAGCAGCATTTGGCTTAAAGGGTGCCCACTCCCATTCAAACAAATATATTCTGGAGTTATTCTTCTTGCTTGTTCTGTGCTCATTGCCAAATATATCTTCTTCACAGTGTTAACATTTCTATGAATGCAACTAAGGTAGAGTAGCACTATTCATATGGCCTTATAGCTTACAATAAACCATATGCAATCTTCTAGGAAACTATTGATTTTAGTTTTCTAGCATAGCCATGTGGAAGGGATTCACACACATTTAGATAAAATTGCAAAGCATCTACATTAGCAAAGCAATTTTACTCCTGGCTGCTGCCAGCAAGGAACCTAGTACAATTTTCAGGATTTCTGGTCCACCTTAACTGGCCAAAAATTCTGGAAGTTTTAGTAATACACATCTGGAGATCACAATGTTGCAGAAATAACTACATTGACGGTAAAAACCTACGAAATCTAATTCCCAGTTATTTATTTTGTAAATCATCATGTTGTAGAGATAACTGCATTGACAATAACAACAATTCCTAGGTATTAATTTTTGGATAGTTATATTCCTCTTTACATTTGGTGTCTTCAGATGCTTTCTATTTATAAAAATAGAGTTAAAAATGAGACATTTACAAGTCTTTCAAATTTGGCCAGCTAAGCCAGGGATTCAGTGAAGATGATCACATGGTGAGATTGAGAAATTCAGCTGGACAGAAGCAGGTAACTTAAGTGATCAAGAAAGGCAGGTCTGTTGCTCAAGGAAGAATAGGACAAGGACCAGCAAAGGGACAAAGCCGGACAGAACAGTGATACAAATGTCTTCGTTAATGAAATGTGTGAAATATGAGAGTGTAGCAGAGTTCAAGTAATGGAGCTAATGGGTGTGTTGCCCCATTTGTCAGAAAATCAGCAACAGATAATAAAGTGAAAACAGCTGATGCAGTAAATGTGCTACAGGCCAAATTTGCAAGATTCTTGGTGTTGGTATATTTCCATTAGGAGGTCTGGAAAGGATCCAAACTAAGCAAATGAAAAGGGGCATTTCTAACCAACATACTGGATCTCTCTCTCCCTCTCCCTCTCCCTCTCCCTCTTTCTCTCTCTCTCTCTCTCTCACTCACACACACACACACACACACACACACACAATGTGAAGCCTTTATATAGTTTCCTCCCAGCATTTCCTTCCTTAGCTTTCACTTCCCTCTAAAGCAGTGTTTCTCAACCTTGGAAGCTTGAAGATGGGTGGACTTCAACTCCCAAAATCCCCCAGCCAGTGCTGCTGGCTGGGGGATTCTGGGAGTTGTAGTCCACCCATCTTCAAGCTACCAAGGTTGAGAAACACTGCTCTAAAGAATGTTGACCTATGCTGCATTTGGTTACTCTTTCTGTCTTTCCAAGCAGATGAATTAGAAAACAAAATGAATATATCACAAAAAGCAGCCAGAAACATTTTGATCTTTGGAATTCAATGATACAATGTGATTCATAGGATAAAATGTTGAAGGATACTCTTAAAAGGACTGTTCTGATTCAGGGTTCAAATCAGACAGATAGTCAGGCTCCCCTCCACCCACCAACCCTGCCCGCCAATCTATTCATATTCAGATTTTCAAACTGATACTGAACAATATGGTTACTAAGCATGTTCAATGCTCATCATTTTTTATGAATTTAGAATTTAGGAAGAAAGGATTTTACTGGTTCTATCCATTTCTGCTCTCAATAGACAATGTTCTTGCTTAGCTTCTATGTTTCTAAATGTTCATCACATTAATCTACTGTTAAAGGGATATATTTAAATAATGTGACTTGCTTTTAAAGAAAAAAAATGTGCTGTTAAATGTATATCCTGGATTTTACAGTCACAAAGCAGCCTTCCTTGTAATAAAACAAACCTTTTCCACTGAGGATCTACCCTCTGGAATGATCTCTCCCACCATCAACCCAAATAGGCTTTAAAAAAAGATTAAAAACTCAGGTTTTTCCTTGGCATTGGGGCCAGATTGATTGAATATATTGCTGGAAAGGTGTAATGTATCTTGTGGGTTCCTGATTACCTATTAATTACAGGTGAGGTTTTAACTACATTTGTTTGGTTTCTTGTACATTGCCCATAGTTACAGTTGTCCAAGTTGACCAGCCATATAAATCCCTTAAAAAATAAAAAATGTAACTTAAAAAACAAAAACAAAACGCCCACAAAAGAAGGAAATCCATTCCATCAGGTTTTGCCTTCTCCCTCAGAAGTTCCTTCATGGGCTATGGCAGGGGGAACTCCATTAACTTGCTTTTAAGGCAATTTGATCAGACTTTGCTTCTTCTCCTCTCCAAACTCCGTCTGCATTTGACAAGGAGGTTGCAGAGGAAGAGATATAATTCATTGGGACATTAAGAATGGGCATCTGCATATTTTTTGTATGCCTCATAGAAGCCTTTTGGCAGAAGGGTAGAAAAGAAATGCGGGAAATAAATAGAAACTACATATTCAGTATGACAATATTAAATGCAGTACTATTTATTGACATTCATAATAAATTCCTGTCACTGCTATTTCCAGGTGGGCAATATTCCTGGAACTCAGCTTCACACCTGCTCAAATGGCAGAAACTCCTGAGGATGCCTGGGTGAGAGACATCTAAGAAAGGCATCTATGTTCTTCCTGGAAACAAGGGAGGGGCACCCTCCTCTGTCCTGGATTGGCTAGTGAAGAAAGCCCCAAAGGGAGCTGGGAAGGGTCCAGACATTCACCAGTAGCCTCACTTCAGGTTCTCAAGGTCAGCAGTGCCATATCCCGAGAAGCTTAGTATTCCTTCAGTGAAGAAAAATCTCCTTGCCCTTTGGCTTAGCCATGCATCTTTTTCATCTAAAAAAAGGGGAGAGAAGGAATAGCCACCCAGGCCCAGTGAAGGCTGTTGGTACAAGTTGGCTGCCGGCACTGCTGCATCCCTGGCTGGCGTACCATATGCTGCTGCCAGCCTCCCATTAGCAAATTAACACTTGCCGGAGAAGAGAGTTGACCCCACCTCCGTCCTTGGCCTGGCAGGCTTGCACTGGGCTGCTATGGGCTCCTAGCCAGGCTGATGGCTCTTGGCCATGTGCAGAAAAGCTGAATACCATAAATACCAAGTAACTTTGATAGTAGCCAGATGGGTGGGATCTTTAAAAACTTTCCTTAAAGCAGGGGTCTCCAACCTTGGCAACTTTAAGACTTGCAGACTTCAACTCCCAGAATTTGCTGGCTGAGAAATTCTGGAAGTTGAAGTCCACAAGTCTTAAAGTTGCCAAGATTGGAGACCCCTGCCTTAAAAAACGATGAGGTCGGGCTTTACTTTTGGATCAGTTCAAAAAGGCTGTGTTTGCACATCTTGCTAAAATTGGCTAGCGGTAGCCTTGGTTAGGCTTTTTTGTGGCTTATTATGTTGTGCAAATCCACCCTGTTTCATTACTTTATAATTCTGCAAATCTAGAAACTGGGTTAATCCAATAACCAGGTTAAGCATGCTGTGTGGAGTTGCATGGGGCAGAAAGGAAATTGCGTCTTTGCTCAGACTGCAGCATTCTGAAGCTAAATTGAGCCATGGTGGTGCAGTGGTTAGAGCGCAGTACTGCAGGCTACTTCTGCTGACTGCTGGCTGCCTGCAATTTGGCAGTTCGACTCTCACCAGACTCAAAGTTGACTCAACCTTCCAGCCTTCCGAGGTCAGTAAAATGAGGATCCAGATTGCTGGGGGCAATATACTGACTCTGTAAACTGCTTAGAGAAGGCTGTAAAGCACTGTAAGGGGTATATAAGTCTATGTGCTATTGCTATTAATTATAAGCCATGGAAGAGAGCAGCCTGTAAGGGTTCTCCACCGATAACTTTCTTGCATTCCATAGATCGGCCCCCATCGCCTGTCAACGTGACTATTACACAGCTCAAGGCAAACTCGGCCACAGTCTCCTGGGATGTGCCAGAAGGAGACGTCATAATCGGCTATGCTATTTCACAGCAGGTGAGGCACTCCCAGAAGAAAGCCTTTCATTCCTCAGGGGACCAAGTAGCATCAAACCTTTACACCCCAACCCAGCCAGGACCTCCCATTTCTAACCCCTCTATGGGCTATCACTTCCTTCCGTTCAGATGCATCCCTCCCAGATTAGGACTAAACAGTCCCTTAGAGTAGCAATAACTCTCCTTAAACCGCCTGGTGGAAGTAGGCAAGATGAGCCTGAGGGCTTGTCCCACAGCCTGGCTGGCCTCCAGCTTTAACAACCTTCCTGGTTCTGGCAGCGACAAGATGGGCAAATGCAACGATTCATCCGGGAGGTGAACACCACAAACAGGGCCTGTGTACTCTGGGATCTGGCAGAGGATGCAGACTACATCATCCAGGTCCAGAGCATTGGCCTCCACGGAGAGAGTCAGGCTAGCAAGAGAGTCCATTTTCGCACGTTAAAGCAAAGCGACCGACTTCCATCCAACAGCTCAAATCAAGGTAAGCAAGACCCTTTTGTTAATTAGTTTGGTGTCATCAGCCCAGGCTTTACTCGTTATAAACAACTATCTGCCCTATCAAACTTAGTCCAGCAACACCTCTGACCTTTTCCAAAGATATTATAGTAATTCCTTTGATCCCATCTGTCCACTTTATTTATTTATTTATTTTATTTTATTTTATTTTATTAAAATTTATATGCCACCTTTCTCCCGAAGGACTCGGGGTGGCTCACAACAATAAAATCACAATAAAACAGCAATAATAAATAAGATTAAAAAAGATTCAGTTAAAATCCCACAATTAATTAAAACTCCCAAAACAGACAATTTGCTTAAAAAGCCATGTCTTCAGGTCTTTGCGGAAGGAACGGAGATCAGGGGCCGTCCGGAGCCCGGTGGGTAACTCATTCCAGAGGGTCGGTGCAGCCACAGAGAACGTCCTCATCCTAGGTGCTGTCAGCCGACATTGTCTGACTGACGGCACCCAGAGGAGGACAGCCCTATGTGAGCGCACTGGGCGGTGGGAGGCCAGTAGGAGGTGAACCTGCAAGTACTCTGGGCCCATGCCATGAAGGGCCTTATAGGTGAGAACCAGCACCTTGAAGCAGATCCAAAGGACCACCGGCAACCAGTGCAGCTCGCGCAGGAGAGGTGTAACCTGGGAGTATCGGGAAGCTCCCGTAATAACCCGTGCGGCCGCATTCTGGACCAGTTGGAGCCTCCGGGTGCACCCCAAGGGCAGCCCCAAGTAGAGGGCATTGCAGTAGTTTATCTGCAACTTTATCTCTTGTCTTCTCCATTTTCTGCTTGCTTCAACTTGCTTAGCTTTTTTATGTCAATCATTACCCATTTGCTAAAGTTGGCCATGTGGCTTCGAGAAGGCCAGTCTCTGCATTGGATTCTCTCACCAGCGTCCAGCTCATCCCAATGAGAAACAAAGCCCACCAATGTCAACCCCCTCCCCTCCATTGGCTACCTTGTAATGTTCTCATCAGTCCCCAGTTGCATATCCATAATTCTTACAAGCCAAAGGATAATTAGTGAAAGATGGTCTTTCCTAGCTCCCTGTCACTCAAGAGAGCCGACCATCTCTAAATGTGAAACAGAGCAACCATGGAGGTGCTGAGGAATTCTGGTCTTACTTAGTAACATAAATGATCCCCTTGCCAAGTTCCAGCCTTATGTTTCTACAGGAGACATCACAATGGAGGGGCTGGACAAAGAGCGGCAGCTGCAGACCGGGGAGATTATTATCATTGTGGTTGTGCTGCTTATGTGGGCAGGTGAGTTTTCTTGGGTTCTCTGGATTTAGGCAGGATTGTGGCTGGAAGTCAAGTGTTTACTTGGCAGGCACAAAAAAGTTGCTTTTCTACAGTATGTCTTTAAGATTGGCTATTACTTTGGTCCATGGCTGTTGGAGCAGGAAGAATGTCTTCTACAAGTTCCTGATGTTTGCAAAAATTATTAAGATATTCTATGTTCAGTACAGATAGACCTTAAATTATGATCAAAATTGAGCCCAAAATTTCAGTCACTAAGCAAGGCAGTTAAGTGAGCTTTGCCCCATTTTACGACCTTTCTTGCCACAGTTGTTAAGTGAATCACTGAAGTTGTTAAGTTAGTAACACGCTTAAGTGAACCTGGCTTCCCCATTGACTTTGCTCATCAGAAGGTTGCAAAAGGTGATCACATGACCCTGGGACACTGCAACAGTCTTAAATATGAGTCAGTTGCCAAGGGTCTGAATTTTGATCATGTGGCCACAGGGGTGCTGCAACTGTCGTGTGAAAAACAATCATAAGTCACTTTTTTTCATTGCTATCGTAGTTTCAAATGGCTACTAAGTGAATGGTTGTAAGTTGAGGACTAACCATATCAACATTTGATATCTTGTGAATTTTGCTCAACCTGCTACATTTTTTCCACATTTTTTCCATTTTTTCCACATTTTTTCCATTTTTTCCACATTTATTGTTGGTATGCGTTTTGGCCCATCAGATACTCATGGCCATATTTAAAAACTATAACATACCATAGAAACTTTAGATCAAAGGTATCCGAAAGCTTAGATTATTCAGAACACACTGAGAAAAATTATCGCAACTATTAGATGCATTTGAGCAATTTAGATGCGAAACCTAGAAAAATAAAACCCATTATTAAAACACAGGAAACAAAAAGGAGTAGCTGATTGTCTGTTTAATGAGTTCTCGTTATTGTGTTCCATACAAATTCCAGCTCTTTTGTAGATTTAATTCTATGTCATACTATAGAACAGTGGATGATATTGTTTGTGTGTGTCCGTGTGTGTGAGAGAAAGAGAGAAGGAGAAGGAGAGGCTTAGATGTGCAAACCAAATCTGCTCAGTTAATTTGTGGTTTAATGTATTGTGCAAAACCCAGAAAAAATGGGTAAATTCAGTAATGAGGATAAGGACATTGACAACAGTTGATAAGGAATGTTTTTCCAGGCTGACTACACTGCTTTAATTCAGTGCATTTTTTTTCAAGGAGTATTTTTCCATAACATTTTTAGATTACTGCTTATTCATATACTTAGTTTGCAAATTAAGTCATTTGAATTCTTGAAGCATCTCCGTGTTTCTTTTGTTTTCCTTTAATTGTTTAATTTCCCCCAAAACTGTCAGATCCTATTTGAAGAGCATGTTTGTTCTTTTCCTTCTAGTATGTGGTCCTTGTACGGCTTTTTGCATATTTTTACCCTTATTTATCATATTAGCCATTCTTATATATAATTGTCTGTGTATGAACAACAATTTTACCAGTCATGATCAAACATTATTCAATGTTTATCTGACTTTTACTAAACATTGCAAATGTTATTTTTATAGCAAATCATTATGTTTGCATTTTGAAAGGAAATGGGTAATTTGAAGAAACACTATTGAATCTTGGAAATTGCACGTGAATCCCAGATCCATCTTCTATTATTTCTGCATGCTTTTCGTATTATTTCTGCATGCTTTTTGTGCCTGTTCAGTACTTGCATCCTTGTTCCAAACATTAATCCATTGTTTACATTTCTATTACACATCCTTTAAATGGGTAAATTACTATTGAGATAGCCATTAGCAACTCTGTCTAGTACATGGGTGAAATCTACTTACATTCCTTACTGGTTCGGAAGCGCGCGTGTGTCACATGCAGACGCACAACTTCTGCGCATGCGCAAAACCTTCTGCGCATGTGCAGAAGGCAAAAAAAATTACTTCCTGGTTAAAACCAGGAAGTAATGACAACCGGGTGGCGATTGCTACCGGATCGCCGAATCACAGGGAAAAATTGCTACCGGATCGGGCGATCTGGTCTGAACTGGGAGCATTTCACCCCTGGTCCAGTACAATACTTCATGTCCTGATTTCTTGTGATTGCATCCACATCACAATAGGCCTTATTTGGCTTCCCCAGTTTTGAAGGGTGACATTTTCCTGTATCACACAATTCATTCTCTGCAGACGTTGAGTATTCAAAGCAGAGATGGTATTCAGCCGGTTCGGAACGGTTTGGGCAAATCGGTAGCGGAAATCACAGTTGGGGCCACCCATCCACCCCGGCTCTATGCCATCCTATTTAGGCATGTTTTTTAGGCCAGGCTTATGTGCAGAAGGCGTGCGAGTGAGCAAAGCGCATGCATGGAAGGCCTTGTTGCATGCGAGTGCGCTCACATTTGCGAACCAGTAGGAAAAGTGACTACTACCCCTGATTCAAAGATTGGCTTCTTCTGATAAGTCTGTATCTTTCTCCCTCCCACCCTCTCTTCCACCAACCGTGTTTCTTAATCCCACCCTTAAAGTCCAATACAATTGGCTATTCTTCCCTGTTAATTGACAGGGAAAGAGCCTCTGTTCAGAATAGAGGTCTTCAAACTTGGCCGCTTTAAGACTTGTGGACTTCAACTCCCAGCATGGCTGGCTGGAGAATTCTGGGAGTTGAAGTCCACAAGTCTTAAAGCGGCCAAGTTTGAAGACCTCTGGTTCAGAACTTTCATTTTAGAATATCTTAGGTAATAGATTAGCTACTCTTGGAATCAAATGCTGTAATAACTAGTGGTTCACTGTGATCTAACAAATGTTAATGGGGAGTGGATGATTGGATACTGTTGTGGACGCCTCCGCTTCAGAAAAAAAATCAGCTTCTATTTTCTGACCATTTATTTGACTCCAAAGGAAAGGGGCCCTTTCAGCTGTGATCGGTGTCTACAGCATTCATTTTAGTAATGGTCAGTTCATAATTTCTGGAGATGTTAATATTTATTATAAAAAGAATGGAAGCCAGAAGGGAAATGAAAGAAATGTATGCTTTTCTTCAGTTGTAAATGTAAGGCTAAACAAACATTTCTAAATTAATCCAAACCCAGATATTTTTTTCTTGTCCAAACACAAATATAGTACAGATAGTCCAAGACTTACAACCATTAGCCAATTGACTATTCGAAGTTTTAATGGCACCAGTGGTGGAATTCATTTTTTATTACTACCGGTTCTGTGGGTGTGGCTTGTTGGCCATGGCAGGGGAAGGATACTGCAAAATCTCCATTTCCTCCCCAGTCCTGGGGGAAGGATATTGCAAAATATCCATTCCCACCCCACTCTGGGGCCAGCCAGAGGTATTTGCCGGTTCTCTGAACTACTTAAAATTTCCGCTACCGGTTCTCCAGAATCTTTCAGAACCTGCTAAATAGCAGCCCTGAATGGCACTGAGAAAAGTGACATATGGCCATTTTCACATGATTGTTGCAGCATCCCATGGTCATGTGACCAATATTCATCTGCTTAGCAACTGGCATGTATTTATGATAGTTGAAGTGTCCTGTGGTCATGTGATCCTCTTTTGTGACCTTCTGACAAGGAAAGTCAATAGGGAAGTCAGATTCATTTAACAGCTGTGTTATTAACTTAACTGCAGTGAATCACTTATGAAAGGGTATAAAATGGGGCAAAACTCACTTAAGAACTGTACTGCTTAGCAACAGAAAATGTGGGCTCAATTCTGGTCATAAGCCGAGGACTACCTGTATGCAGATCATGCTTCTAACTTACAGTACTACACTCTAAAAGCTTCTTCATTTCCCAGCTAAGAGAGACAGGGCAAGAGAAAAACTAGGCTAAAGGTTTTGAACTTATAACTTGGTAATGCATAATGGGAATAAAATTAATACGAATGATAATTCCCCACCTCCTTATTCAAGACCATGCCAATTTTTTACGCTCCAAGATTCTCTTTAAATGAGAAGCTAAACAATTTTCAAGGGCTATAGACACAGATGGATTTTATTCTTCTAAAATATTTTCAGTTTAAAAGGAGAGGAAAAAGACATGTGATGATGGGGGAAGGTATTTCTTTATCACCATTCAATTTCTGTTTTCACATCATTCACCTGCTGCTCCGTTATAATGCTTGGATACTTGCCCCTGAAAGATTAGTTTGGCTCTATGTAAAACAGGGGATGAAGATTGGGGTATCATGCAGAGTCAAGGTTTGTGTTTCTCTCTGCCCATTTCTAAATAGTTATTACAGGATTTTAAAAAGTATTTAAAATCAAGATCACTAACCTCTACATTTCTGTCTAAAAAAAACTTAGGTTCATAAGCAGTTTTATCAGCATATTTAATCACTTCTAATTATACTGTCTGGTTTGGACCTTTGATAATGTATGCCTTCGCAAAGTTTTGTGTTTATGCTTTGGGCAAATGGTTAACATTTTAAAAAGAAGAGTAAAGCAAGAAATACTCAGGTAGGAATATACAGTATGTGATAAATGAAAGTTCTACGGACTCAATTATCAGGTTTTGCTCTATGACACTGTTCTATCAATGAATACCCTGGATGGCATGATTGCACCTACTCTTGACTGGCAACTTTTAATAGAAACATGAACTCTCAAAAGAGCTTTCACCATTTCAAATTCCTCACCTGAGACAGCCTCAAGTGTCCATGTAGATGCCTTTTCACATGGCACTAAGCCATGCTTAATATTGGCTTTGAACATCTGGAGAATCTGGCCATTGTAGTTGGGACATGTTGGATGCAAATGTTAATAAACCAGGGTTAAAATTATAATTCAATGTAGTACATGAGTCCAGCCACCATTTGGCTAAGATTCCCTCCTCTTCACTACATGACTGCACCACTTGTCCCCCGCTCCAGGCATTCTTAACAAATCGTACATACACACAAACATTTGGGGATGAAAGAATTACTCCAAAATGGGGGATTGTATTGTGTGTGTGTATGTGAGAGAGAGAGAGAGAGAGAGACAGACAGACAGACAGACAGACAGACAGAAACAGACACAAAGAACCAGACAGACACTAAAATATAAACAACTAAAGGGAACACAAAACAACTGTACATAACGAACAAAGTATTTAATAAGGCTATTTCATACATTCAGATCTCTGATGTCTTCTGCTTGTGTTCCCTTTATTTTTTTGAGCAGTATATTTTAAATGAAAGAGCATAGCTTTTCAAATGAAGAGAATTCTAGGATTTGAGTTGCCCATGTTCATCTTTCCTTTCTTCCTTCCTTCCTTCCTTCCTTCCCTCCCTCCCTCCCTCCCTCCCTCCCGCCTTCCTTCCTCAGCTGTGATCGCACTCTTCTGCAAGCAATATGACATCATTAAGGACAACGATTCCAACAATAATAAAGAGAAGACCAAGCCTTCCTCAGAACATAGCACTCCAGAGCGGCCCACAGGGGGGCTACTACGTAGCAAGGTAAATACTGTGACTGGGCAAAGGAGGGGTGAGTGAGGGGTACAAGGCTGATCTTATTTCAGATGGGCTGAAACTGGCTGGGAGAGGTTCACAAGCACACTGGACCATGAAGAGGACCTGTGACACAAGGTAAAAAGCTTTGCTAGAGGTACTAGCATCATTCTATACTACAATTATTATATGCCACATTCTCAATCCTCACTTAAGCTATAATGCAGCTTTTTTTCCACTTAGGATGTAATATGAACCTTATTGTTATAAAGGATACAAAGTGTTAAAGTTTAACATTTATTAACTGTCAATTAAATCTGTATAGCCGCCCATCTCACAAAAAGTGACTCTATCTATGCCATTTCAAGATCACCTGCCAATTGGTGCCTAGAATTTTAAAGAATATAATAATGATAATAAATAATAACATGCTCTCAGAGCTGTTAGAATACCATCATGGCAATATATTGAACAGAAGTGGACATCCCGTAAGAAATGAGGGAACAAAGTCACTCCATCTTTCTATTATTTGCAAGTAATTGGGCTACATGTAGTAACCCAATATTATCAGGCTCTATTTTGTGAATTTAGGATTTGTGTTTCAAACTCAGCAACAGGAAGCACTGCTGTGTTCTGCCTTTTGAAGTCAGGCATATGAGTCCATTTTTGAAAGACAAAGACGCTGCAGTCAGCTTCATAATAAAAAATTGACAAAAATATTGGACAACCATTTGTCCAGGATTCAATAAGATCTCCTGCCTTGGGCAGGGGGTTGGACTAGAAGACTTCCAAGGTCCCCTCTAGCCCTCTGATTCTATAATTCTATGAAATTAGAATAGAATAGAATTTTTTATTGGCCAAGTGTGATTGGACACACAAGGAATTTGTCTTGGTGTATATGCTCTCAGTGTACATAAAAGAAAAGTTACATTCATCAAGAATCATAAGGTACAACACTTAATGATAGTTATAGGGTACAAATAAGCAATCAGGAAACAATATCAAAATAAATCGTAAGGATACAAGCAACAAAGTTACAGTCATACAGTCATAAGTGGAAGGAGATGGGTGGTAGGAACGATGAGAAGATGAGAAGATTAATAGTAGTGCAGACTTAGTAAATAGTTTAACAGTGTTAAGGGAATTATTTGTTTAGCAGAGTGATGGTGTTCAGGGAAAAACTGTTAACAAGAAAAATGCTACCCAGTATAGTACATATACTTTGTACAAATGAACTGGTAGATAAAATAGATCATTTTGTTTATTAGAGTTACATTCCACCTTTCCACCAGTATTTACAGATTGCATATGTCATTTCTTCCCAATAAAGCTAGGCTGAAAGGAAAGAATGGCTCAAAATCCCCTAGTGCAGTGGTTCTCAACCTGTGGGTCGGGACCCCTTTGGGGGTCGAATGACCCTTTCACAGGGGTCACCTAAGACCATCGGAAAACACATTTTTTCAATGGTTTTAGGAATAATTTTATGGTTGGGGGTCACCACAACATGAGGAACTGTATTAAAGGGTCACGGCATTAGGAAGGTTGAGAACCACTGCCCTAGTGAATTTTTATAGCTCAGGGTGAAACTAAGTTGAACTCAAGTTTTCCAGTTCCTGTTCAATAACATAATTATTTTTTCCATACCAAGCCCTGGTTGTCACATTCTTTTTCAAACTCTAAGGAAGTCAGAAACTACGGTAAATACTTGAATGCTTGAAAGCATTTTACACGTATTGAATTGAATTGAATTGAATTGAATTTATTAAATTTTTATACCGCCCTTCTCCCAGAGGGACTCAGGGTAGTGAACAGCCAAGATTAAAATACATACAATATGAAAATTAAAATAATTTAAAACATAATTAAATCCATTTGGCTTCCCCAATTTAAAACCCCTTATCCATAAAACAATTAAAAATTTTAAGCCAGCCCGGCTTGCTGAAAGAAGGTCTTCAGAGCCCGGCGGAAAGTATGGAGGTCTGGGATCAGTCGTATCCCTGGGGGTAGCTCGTTCCAGAAGGCGGGTCCCCCCACAGAGAAGGCTCTCCCCCTGGGGGTCGCCAGTCGACATTGTATTAAGGAAGTTCTGCTAAATTTTATATAAAAGTATTAAAATCTAAATATCTGGTTATGTGAAATGATAGAGGCATTTTAACATCAAATGGAGATCTGTCAGTAAACAAAACAGGTTGTTGAAAGAATATCAATCTACATATGTATATGAGAGTGAGAAAGAGAACACAATGGTTAATGGTCTCATACATTAAAAATGAATTTGAACATTTTTAGTCCCAGGGAAAAATAACTTTGAATGGGGATCCCACCATTAGAAGTGTTAACCTAACCTTGATTAGTAAAACAATCACAAGGGGGAAAATTAGTGCAATAATTTAACTCTCTGATGAGCTTAATTTCAATACAAAGAATTGGTGTATCTAGGAAATGTTTTTCTAAAATGAAGACAAAATGATTGTACTCTACCTTTTGGCAGAGAAATTTGGGCCTTTGTAGGAGAAATATCTAATCTGAGATTAATGCATAGAGAGAGAATTTTGTTCCCTTTCCCCATTCCCTGACATAGAAAACAATTTTTAAGAAATGTGTTCAATTATTGTTGAGAATCAGCATACATATTTAATATATTATGATTGACTACAATCAACCAGATATTTAGATTAGGTTTGGCATTTTTGTCCATCTATTGGGTCCTTTCCACAGATTTGGGATAGGCAGATGGTTAATAATATTAAAAGTGCCGTCACGGGAATTAAGTAAATCTGCCTTTGCAATTGACTGATGGTGATTTCGTTCAAGTAGTGCCCCAGATGTTTTGGAATTGCACCAAAGGCACCTAATACTATTGGTACTACCTTTGTTTTCTTTTGCAATAGTCATTCTATTTCTACCTTCATATGTTTGGTGATATTTATCTGTGTTTTCTCCAATTCTTTCTCTTCTGTTATTATTCAGTTGGAAATATGGTATGATATGTTGTAGGATGTTGCCTAAAAATGAACTGTTGGAAAACCTCTCTGGCCAACCTTAGAGCAAGCAATATATGGTTAAATATTATATAATATGCTGATTTGGAGAGTTTAAAAAAAAGAATGTTATCAGAGTAATCTACAGAAATACAGGAAATGGTGTTATATCAAGGCAGACTGTTGTGTTGCCATTGTGGTTAAACATCTGAACGGACACTTTTCAGCTTGGATAAGTCCTCCAGTCATTGAGCAACTTCCATCAGCCCAGTCCACTGTGCCCAGTAATAATAATGAGTGGTAAGAGTTGCTCTGGTTTGAAATGGACATAGTTGAAACAACTGAAGAATGGGAAGAGATTTGAAGTAAGAGGAAAGCATGATCCTTAGTGTAAACAAGGCAAGCATGTCGTTTAGTTCTAAGGGAATGTAATAAAGGCTTCTCTGAAAAGATGAATTTTGAGAAGAAATCTGAAAATAGGAAGGTAACATTTCCAAACCAATATGGAGTGAGGGAGAAAAAGTGAAATCTCAACTAGCAAGTTTCTGGAGTGATTATCCAAACAGCTCCCACAGACAGACAGTAGCAGTATGATGGAGGAACAGATTTAAAAAAAAATGTCACTTGTAAATAATTTACAAGTTTACCTCCCCATCTTGAAGAAGTGTTTGATTGATCATGATACTGTAACATTAAAATCACAGTTTAATTAACCAAATATAATTAATTTTACCACTATACAAAAAGAAATTCATACTTTACTCAGTTGCATTCTTTCGTTACCTTCTTGCATCTTGGAAGTAAGAAGGAAAGAAACTTTTCAATACAGCTATAGAGAGAAAAGGACAGCAAGATGGATACTTAAATTACCAATGGAAGATAAGAAAATGTATTATAGGAAGAATTGGCAAAGGAGAGGAAAAATAATAAAACTACTAAAGAAACACTTCTTTTAACATTGCAGGGTGACAATGTACTCATAGAGTGGAAAAACTGTTATTCTTATCTATTATTAAACATTATTCTTCTTAATTCTAAGATTGTCTGAAGAGAATCAAGAAACTCCAGTATAGGAGAATAAAGGATAAGTTTTTGCTGGCACATACTTTGCCTCGTATTTATACCTGTGGCCCATGTTCAGCCTTTCAGGTTAAAATAGCCTCTTACTCATACATTTATACAGTATTGAAATTTGTGCAGTCACTTTCCATTATCTATCATTAGTTTTGTATTATCATATATTATCTATTATATCATCTCTCATTATCTTTACCTTATCTTGCCCTGTGTTATTCTATTATTTGAATGCTTTGAAATGGTGCAATCATTTTGTATCGGCCCAGAGAATATTAGCTATTGGATGGGTGAATAAAATAGCGTGGGAGAGAGAGACTGGGTCCTATTAAGAGCCTTTTGTCCTGCATTCTGTTGGCAGAGCAGCCAGGCATATATGAGAATATAATAGCAGAATATGAGGACAAGCAAACACTCTCTCCCATCCATTTGAGTATACTGCTTCCCAAACTGGTTAGTTAGGCATAATCACTAGCAGCCATAGTTTAACATCCATGAATATATGCATTTGTATGTTTTTTAATTTTGGCTGTTCACCGCCCTGAGTCCCTTCCGGGAGAAGGGCGGTATACAAATTAAATTAATAAATAATAAATAAATAAATATATAAAACCAATTTTATAGGTAATCTAAGTTGGTAACAAATTGGTTTATATTTGTTTGAAAATTCCATGTTTTCATTTAGTATCTAGTTAGTTAAGATAGTCATTGAACTGGGCTTGACTTCCTCTAGATATATACACAAACATTACATATCTCAATTCGCTTTTAGTAATAACATGCATATAATCCAGGCACAACATTGCAGCAAACTACAGTCACATGATCACCATTTGAAACCTTCCCTGTCCGCTTTTCACAAGTAAAGTCAATGGGGAAGCTGGCAGGGAAGGTCATGTTGCTTCTATAAGTCACTCCCACCACTTTTTCTCCCAAGGACACCCACCATGGAGTACAAGATCCCAGGGATTCCCTGCCTGCCCACACACTGTAGCAGCCCCTGGCACCAACCTGTATCTGTAGGGCCTGGCTGCAGCCTCTACTAGCCTGCCAATGCTCAGATGTGCCCACCTATAGTCCCTGCCAGCTCACCCATGCTTCACAGTGTCCAGCTACAGCATCCCCCCCGCCCCATGATTCATAGTGTCTGTCCATGGAACCCCTTCGAGATACATGCAACCCCCATGCGCCTTGCTTGAGACTACCAGGATTGCTGTCACTAAGCAATGAGGTGCCGCATCATTGAGGTTTATGACTGCATCACTTAGCGATGGAAATTCTTGCCCCAATTGCCATTGTAACTGACGAACTCCCTCTATCCTACAATAAGAGTTTAGGTGGCTTTGACCCTTTGACAGGCTCTCTTCGTTCAAAACTCTTCTCTTGTTGAGCGCAACAGAGGAACAGAATAAAAGAAATCAAATGGACAGAAAGGGAATAGAAAATAGAAATTTAGAGAAGAATCAGTTACCACTGCACTTTTTAAAAAAACTTATTAGCATAAACATCTCTCTCTCGTACAGAAGAAATCACCATCTATCAATATCATTGAAGTATAGCTGTTGCCATACAGGCTCGAAGCACTCCAGAAGGCTGCTGGAACATTGCTGGGCTCTGGGTCTGGCTCTTCACCTGCATGCAAAGAATTAAAGCTTCTTGCCCTGAAGGAGGGATCTGCATGGAGCCAGCTGCCAAGATAAGGTGCATGTAGAAGCTGGCCTCTAACTAACCTCTCGTCCTGAAGTTGTAACAGAAACAAGCTTGGGCCACAAGGAACAGCCAGCTGCAAAGCCTTCGAACCAGCAGCAGGAAGCACTATGAAGTGCTAACCTGGGGACAGACTTGAGTGAAGACTTCCTTCCTGCTGACGTGGGAAGCAGCATTATACTGGGCCACATTTTCCTTCAACCCTGAATGAGAACCTAAAGCATGGACTGCAGTCCTACAAACCCAGGCTCCATGTCTCCAGCAAGTGGCAGAGAAACAAACTGCATCTTGAAATGAATGACCGATACAAGGAACCCAAAAGTTTTCAACCTGTCCAGTAGTCTGCTTTCATCAAGGAGTGGAGAAAAAGATGAACTATATAGACTGTACTCACACCCCATACCAACCATTAGTAAGAGCTTAATTCCAGAGCCTATTGGGAAAATATCATGTTACTCTGAAGAGCAGTAGAAAGAAGCAGCATCATTGTGAGCTTCTAAAGCAGAGGTCTTCAAACTTAGCAGCTTTAAGACTTGTGGACTTCAATATGCTGGCTGGAAAATTGTGGAAGTTGAAGTCCACAAGACTTAAAGCTGCCAAGTTTGGGGACCCCTGTTCTAGAGTTACTGTACCTTCTCTTTCAGAGTACACCTACTATCAGAATTGCCCTAAGCTGCTATCAATTCTTTGTAAAGTCTTTTTGCTTCTGTAATCTCCCTTGTGACAACAACTCTTCTGCCATCAATGTGTCAAACATTCCCCAAATCTATACCCCAATTGAGAAGACTATTCCCTATTCTTGTCCCTCTATCCTTCCCCAGAACCACAAAGGCAAGAGCTAAAAGAATGTCATCTTACATATTAGTGGGAGAGCCACATATATACAATGTTCTCACCAGCCAGCATTTCCTATCTGTAACAAGCTCTTAGTCAAATTGTTAATGCCAGCAGAGAATTAGATCTCATTCCCAAAACCAAGGCCGAAACCAGGAAGCAGCCACATGAATCACCGGTGGCACAGAAATACCAGCAGCATCCTTTGTCTTCCAAGAATCCTAGCCTTTCCTCAGCTATGAGTATTGTGCTCTAGAGAGTAGAGCAAGGCATGATTGCATAGGAGACCAGAAGAGCTATGGAGCCAGCACCCACTTATCCATGTGTTACTGACTGTAGGGTCAGGAAAATGTGCCATTCAGGTGGCATTCATTTTCCCATAAAAAGGCTATCCTGGCACCTGTGAAAAATGAGGCAGAATTACCTTGTACATTAGTAAGAGTGGAACTTTTCACTGCTAATGAATTCTCTGGGTAATGGTCATAGCTGGGCTGGTATTTGAAATCATATCAACATTTATATTTGCCAAACCTAAGACAGTTGCATTGCCATAACACCCAGAATGATCACACATTGTTTTTTATAGCACTGAAGCCATGGATATACTGTTATGTTATACTGTTATACTGTCCTATCATCTCTTTTGGCTACAAAATACTGGGGGAAAAATTCTAGTGAATTTAAAACCTAAGAAATAAAACCCACATCTGTGTTTACATAACGGACACCGAAAATAACCAACATTTCACCCCAATCATTTATACAAAGTCAGATGATCAGTTTGTGGTTCACCAGGAAGAGGAAACCCTCAAAAATGAGACTGAACCACAGTTTGCTCAATCATGGATGATCATATTCTTAGAACATATCTAATATAGATTCAAATAACTTTTATTTTCAAAAGGCAGGAGAAACTTTGGCTTTAGCTAGAAGGGTCTACCTCAAACAAGTTTCAAAACTGGAAAGAAAAAGTATATTTATTATCATGACTATACTTGTGTGCACACACTCTTCTCTAGGAATTGCTGCAAATGGTCCAACTGAAATGTATTGTAGCAGATGTACGGGGGAGGGAATTGCTTGGTCCACAACATTCCTTTTAGTTCCAAATAGCTTGACCGAGCATCTCCTTTTTGGCCTCAAGTGATGAGAATGTCTTGAAATTGAGACTTGATAAGGATGTTCATTAACAAACCCCATTCATTGTTTTATTACTTCAAAATACCCAGTAATATATAGCATATATAATTTCTTGATGATTCCCTCCTGGAAGGAGGTGTCCATGCTGAGACTAAAGGATTTATCAGGACTCTGAAAGACCCATAGGTTTCCTCTCCTGTAAAGACTCAGAAGACTGCTACCTAAGAGGAGCAATTAGAGAGGGACCGTAACAAAGAATTCACTGAAGAAGAATCAATTCTGCTTAGAGACACTAACAAAGACCAAACAATTTCATTTCATGTCGACCAAGACATACCCATGATACTGTCAAAGGCCAGATGCTGCTGCTTCCATCAGAATGGTCAAGAGACTAGAGAAGAGGGAATACATCCCTCAAAGTATTTGGTTTAGGGATAGAAAGCAAACTTTGTGATATGGAATATTATGCAGGAATTGACTCCCAGGAGACAGTCTTCCCAACACCTCCATCTCCCTTGTTCATTGATCTAAGGTGAAGCAATTGAAAGAAAACAATGCCCCAAAATACAATTGTAGAAATATTTATTTACCTTTAAAAATGACATTAAAAATTAAATCTTTTGCTACAAAGCTGTGGTTTGGCAGTGATGAATAATTGTGGGCAAGGGATCACCCTCTCAATTAAAACAGAAGCCAGAACTTTTCTACATCCACAAGGCTCCCCACCCCAATTCAACGAGGCAAGAAATGAATTACAAATCTAATTGCTTTTGCTACATAGCACCTACCTCTGCATTCAGGGCAATGCCCTAGTATAAAAAGTGTATCTATTGCCTTTATCAAGCACGGGAGTTCTGGCATCCTTGTAGAATATAGTTTTTTGAGTAGAACCAATGAAGTCCCTGGAGAACTTTGGGCACCTTGATGCTTTTAGGAGGTATTGACTTTTAAGTTCTGAACAATACAAAGTTATTCAAGGCAAGGGGGGACTGTGGCTGGAGAGAAGGAAATCAGCCTTGTTCTTTATGCATTGCAGATAACAAAATGGTGCTGGAGATGAATAGTGATGGCAGCAACAGGTGATTTAGAACAGTGTCCCTGGAGGCAGGCAATTGCTGGGAGGACTGCATCCCCAGGCTGCCACTGAGTGGAACTGTGTGTCTGGGGAGCTCCCAAAGGTCAGGCTCCCTGAATCTGAAATACAAAGTTAGCAGTAAAATGACTGAGGGGAATCATGTCCTCTTCCAGTTCGGGCATACAGTGAGTAATACAAGGAAGAACTCATTTCAGAAAAAGGGATTAGAGCTCTCTCACTAAAGCCAAGGAAAGCCAATTACGTACATCATAGACATGACAAAACATAAACGTTAGCAGGTTTCCATACTCCCAATTGTTATAGAAGGTAAACCTGGGAATATGTTGATAGCAAAGTTAGATGGAGAGATTATTACCTGTGGTGGGGCAGCCCCCCTCCTCCATGCAGCTTTGAAGTGGGAAACAAAGACATATTAGGTCTAAACTGGATAGCTCTGCAGACTAAGCACTGTAATTTAACATCAGCTGTCTGCAATTAAAGTAAGTTCGAATCTTGCCAGGCTCAAGGTTGACTCAGCCTTCCATCCTTTCTAAGGTAGGTAAATTGAGGACCTAGTTTGTAGGGGCAATAAGCTGACTTTGTATAAAATATACAAAAGTATGAAGGCTATTGCTTAACGCACTGTAAGCGGCCCTGAGTCTCCGGAGAAGGCGGCATATAAATCAAATTAAAAAAAAAAAACAAACTACTCCTATCCACCCAGGCTACTTAATGTTGCAGCCACAGGGGATTCCATTTACACATTTCCCAGCCATGAGACATCCTGGGCACTGGCCTCCCAGCCTGACCCTGACACGGGCTTCAAATGCCTACCTAGAGAAGGTTTCATTAAGATCTCCTTCCTCATCATCTTCATCCTAGAGAAAGATATTATTTTGAAACTTGGGCTCTTCAGTTCTCCCTATGAGGTGAGTATGACTATGGATCTGATGTGCTCACCTGTTTCCAAAGCTGGGAACCTTTCTTGGCCATCATAGCTAATACATTGCATGCAAAATAAGGGGGAAACGAGCTAAGGACATACAATACCTCAAAGTCTGTTTTGAATGGGGGACTGCCCAGAGGTGTCCTGACTGGCTGACAAGTGGTTTCTATGGGGCACATTGGCCTTGGAAGATGCTTTTCTTCCTCCCTGGAGCCTGAAGAGAAAAGAAACCCTGCAACTAATTTTCATTTCCAACTTAATAATAATAATACTGAAAGTTCCTTTGAGGATGTGAAGAGTCCCCCTCCTCTCAACACTGTCCATCCTTTGGGTAGCACCATCTAAGCTTCACAGGCTAGCCAGAACTTACTCCTGCATCTCACTTCCCTCTGCATTGGAGAAAAGCAAGGAGTTCAATCAAAATGGGGGGTGGGGAGACAATTATAACTACAGGAATGTATTATCTATTAATCATACCTGCCTGTGTAGCTTGCCAGAGATCCAAGGCCACCTGGAAGGCCTGTGCCACAGTGAGAGTCACTGCTTGGGCCTACAAAGTGAGATGAGGAGAGAAAGCATGACAAGAGAAAATACACAGGAGGAGCAGGTCAAGCAGAAACTAACATGAAAATTTCCCCCCTCCTGAGGCACAGGCAGCCAGATGCTGTCTCAAGGCAAACCACTGAATCTCAGAACAAATCCTCCTCCCTCCCCACTGAAGTCACAGAAACTCACAATCTTCTTCTTAGGTGATAGAAAAGCATGGCATTCAAGGGCACCGCTTTGCGGGTTCTGTGCCACATAGGCGAAGACTTTGTTCTGCAGCTTGTCTGTGGTACAATAGGAAATCCTGCAAAAAAGAAAAACCTTGGGCTTCGTTTCTTAAGAGCCTGCACAAAAAGGGTAGAGGCAGTCTATGCCTAAGATCAGGAAAGGGCTTAGAGTAAGACATATTTGCCAATGAAGACACAATCAGAATAGGAAGAAAGAACCACATGAATTGACGGGGTATGGATAATTTGCCAGTTAGGCAAGAGCAAAAGGCAAGGCTTCCACAGCTGACATGAGGCCCAATGGTTTGTTGCAAGACTGCTTTTGAATTGCTACTGAGGTCTTGGGAGCAAACATCTGGGAGGAGGTATTTGTGGCTTTTTAAAAAATACATTAAAATAGTAATACTCTGAACCTGTTACATTTAGCGGTGATGGAGGTTAATACCATGGAAGAGGGGTCCTTAGATTTTAAAAATCTTTTGGTAGAGCCTTGCCTGTTTTTCAGCCCTGGCTTGACCCACTTCTCACAGCGCATCTCCTATTATACCATTTCAACATCAAATGCAGCCCTCAGCATAAAAAAAGTAGGTCAGTTCTTGCAACAGCAAAGGATTCCTAACAGAAATGAGCAACAGAAGTTGAAATGTAGACAGCCCGTGAAAAAATGGAGAGGGAAAGAATTTCCAAGTATGCAGATATAAAAAGCATATTTCCTAAATTAGCAATAAGAAAGGTGGTAAGTCCAGCCAGTAAACTCCTCTGCATAGAAATGCATTTTTAATGGAAAGGATATGCTTCTGGGCAGGCCCAGGAGAGCTTCCAAATTAGCCCCAATTTAGTTTCTTATACTGTACAACATGCCATGATTCATGTAGCTTCTGCATGCACATTAGCCAGTCACTGATGCTTCTTGATACATCATACAGGAACAATTGGAACAAACGAGCCATTTAGTCATTTCTCTGTCCATTGGCAGTGTTCTACCAGGAATTAAGTCTTCCTCCATGAACCCATACCTGTAAATGGAGATGGTTTCAATTGTTTCCTTGGTCTCAGCATCTTGCAAAGAGAGGCCCCTGGGTGACACAGTCAGAATCATCTTCTGGAACTTCTTAGGTCCCACCCGAGCCTAAGGATGAGAAGAAGTGGATCACGAAACAATTGTGGATCTGCACATAGAACTATCTCTTTCTGGGTCAAATCCAGAATTCAAATCCAGCAAACTGTTACGAAGTTATGCATCCACAAAGCTCATGTCCAGATGTGGATTACATTTACAGCTAGTCGACTTACAACTGATCCTTAGCGACCATTTGAAGTTACAAAGGACACCGAAAAAGGGACTTATGATCCAGATTCGAAGTTCTGATGTCCACCCCCCACTATCACAGTCACGTGACTACATTTTGGATGTTCAGCAAACAGCCTGCATTTACGATCATTTGCCACATTCTGCAGCTACATGACCACAATTTATGTTTCCAGCAGAAAGTGCTCCATAGTGAACAATGGATTCCCTTAATGACCCATTTTGTTCGCTTTACAACCATCACGTTCGCTTAACAAGCACCACAAAGAGCATAAAATAGGGTGCAATCATGCAGTGACCCACTTTACCATTATCACAACTTAGTTATGGGCTGAATTATTTATTTATACAATGCATTGGCTGCCCATCTTATCATAAGATAACTCTGGGCAGCTTACAGACATAGAAATACATCTACATTAAAACAAGAGTAAATTAAATTATGATCGTAAATCGAAGATTTCCGGTATTCACAGCTAACCTTCAAATTCTATTCATACATTATATGTGAATACAGATCTGTTTAGCTAATATTCTACCTCTAAACATATAAAGAATTTAAAACATCAAAATAGCAATCTACAAAGCTGATAAAAAGAATGGGAGCTGCCATCCATTTTCTCCTTCACAGTTTGAAGTGTCAAGCTTTAATCATCCCACCTCTGAGCACTGCTTGTTTATGAAGTCCTGAGACATAAAAGTCTTCGTAATTCTGCAAACCTGTATTACAAGAAGAGAAGAACATGATAAGAAGAGAAATACATCTTTTACCATGGCAATGATCCGGTGGATGGCAGCTGCTGCCATGTCCTCCCCTTTGGGTTTCTCCACCAATGTCATGCCTAAGTACTTCAAGGAAAAACTCATGCCCTCCAAGAGGGGTTCACGCATGTCAGCCCAGGATTCTGGGAGTTCTGCAAAGCAAGGCAAAAATAATTTAGTAAAGATGGAAGAAAAAGCAATGCCATGCCAACCTCTCAGTAGCAGCAGGTATTTTATCATGACTCTGCATATAAAATACAAAAGCTTTCTCTAGAGACTTTCTGGGTTTTGCAAACTTTTGGGCTCTTCAATCTTCCTCATAAGTAGATGGGGCTGCAAACAAAAAAACAATTATATATTTCTTCCACAAATCATGTCAAGTTGAAACTGAAGGCTTCTGTAGAATCCACCATTTCCCTCAAAATAACAAAAGTAGTATCAGATTGCAAGGTCTAGCTTCCAACATTACGCAAAAAATGGATGAAACTCATAGCATATCAACACATGCTGCTTTTGTCATCTGTACATATCCACCTTGTGAACATCTCTGGTTGGAAATAACTAATAGCTGGACCAAATCAAAAGCATTTTAGGGACTGTCTTTCTATGTTTCCACTACTTGCAGGCCCATTTTCTACTATCCCTCTCACTATGAGGATATAGCGCAGATGAAGAGGCTCAACCAGGTATAACTACCGTCCGTAGATGGAAGCACTATCATCAGTTTTAAAAAGTGGAAAGCATCTAAAACAAAATCTTCCTGCCTTTGCTCCTACCTCCCTCATCTGTCACTCCACTGAGTTTGGTTTAACTCTAAAAAAATCTTTTCCTTGGTCCAAGATAGGCACCAAAGTCAGCCTTGATAGGAAATTTTGAAGGATGCCATGTTTAGTTTATCTAGCAACAAATATTACTGCCTTTTGGGCATTAAAGTCGCAAACACGACAAGATAATAAAGTAGGCTATATATTAGTATTAAACTGTTGTTTTCTTTAAAAACGAAAGCGATTGTAGATCAGAAGGGAAAGGGATCTGAAATCAAAGCTAACCAAACTGTGCCTACTGTGCAAAAGCATCAGTTATTTATTTATTTATATTTATTTATTGGATTTATATGCCGCCCTTCTCCCGAAGGACTCAGGGCGGCTCACAACAATAAGAAACAGAGAATACAAAAGTTAAAAGACAAATCAAAACAGAATATCCAATAAATAAGGTTAAACGTGGGAATACCAATTCAAATTTTAAGATTTAAGAATTCAAAAAGCTACAAAATCAATTTAGTTATGTCCTGACCGTTGTACAATGTTGCAGAAACCTGGTACAACACTGAGAGTAGCCCAGCTATCCAGCCCACCAGAGTACCAAATATTTGAATAGGATCTGAATCCCCAGCACAGGGTTAGCCCCCACTGTGTTGGGGAGAAGTCTGCCTCGGTTCTTCCATTCAGGTGGCCCAAGTGGGGGTGGGGTGGGGGGCTTACCGTCGGTAAAGTAAAACGCCTCCTCCTTACAACCCCCTTCCCTCGGGGCTGCAGCTCAGCTGGGGAGGATGGAGCGCCACTAATTAATTTCGCGCTCCAGAAAAAAGCAGCGCCCCCCCCCCCACCACCACCACCACAACTCCAGTCTCCACCTAGCAACGTTCCCCGCCCTTCCAGTCCCGTGGACATTGGCGTCGCCGGGGCAGGGCGCTACATGCGCGCGGCTGAGAGTCCCCGAGTATCCCACGAGAAAGGAACCAAGGAAGAGCGGCCGTGGGGGAAGGAGGAGCAGCAGCTTCGTTGCGCGTCCTGCTGTCTCCTAGCAACCGCGGCGCTACACCCGCAACGCCCAGGAAGGCGCTTTTCTCGCACTAACCTTGTCTGTGGCGACGGAGGCGGGCAACGCCCAAGCGGTGGCGGGCGAGGCTGGGACTCCGGAGCACCGCTCGTCCAGCAGCCCGGAGCGCTTCCATCACTAGCAAGAGAGGAGCCTCGGGCTGGGTCTTGGACGCTCTACCGGCGGTGGGTGGGACTTCTCTACGTCGATGCACCTTGCCTTCGGGTAGAGCCAGCACGCATGCGCCGCGATCGAGACCAGGCGACACAGATACAGTAGTGGTCTATTAAAAAGCACCTGGGGAAATTGTAGTTGCGTCCCCATTCCCCCCCCCCAAAACAATGAGATCAGGAAGTAAGAACTGCATGGGGAGCAAATGGCAATTTTAGTGCTGCGATTCGGTTAACAGCGAGCAACCGGAGTAGATGTGTGTTGTATTACACTCGCAGTCTTCTTGCCCCGTGGAATTTAAAGAAGAATGTAAGACTCGGAACGTATATGTTGTTCCTATTTAAAAAAAAAAAAAATACAACACTTCCCAAACTAATAATGCGATTGTTTTATAAACAGGTTTGCTGAGGCAGAATTGGAACATGTCATTTAGGCCACTATTTCTAAATAGTATAATAATAAAGCAGGTTAACTTTAATAATTTTGGCTTTCACCCTGAGTCCTTCGGGAGAAGGGCGGTATAGAAATTCAATAAAATAAATAAAATAAATAAATAAATATCTGTAGACTTCAACTTCCAGGATTCCCCAGTCAGCAGGTGGATTTAGGTCAGAGGTTTTCAAACTTGGCAGCTTTAAGACTTGTGGACTTCAACTCCCAGAATTCTCCAGCCAGCAATGCTGGCTGGAGAATTCTGGGAGTTGAAATCCACAAGTCTTAAAGCTGCCAAGTTTGAAGGCCTCTGATTTAGGTCATCAATTCCAACACCTTGCTTTGGACAAGAATCCTCATTAAAGCATCCTAAAGGGTCTAGGAGCATCTTGACTCCATATGAACAAATCCAATGAAGGGGAGTCCATCAACTCTGAATAATTGGTTCCTATCAAGCTTGCTATTAGGATGTTTTCCCCCCCAACATTTAATCAGAATTTGCCTCCCTGTAACTTAAATCCACTTTTCTCTGTTTTGCGCTTCAGAATCAGAGATAACAAATCCTGTCTCTGAGCTTCTTTTATATAATGTCCTTTCAAGTATCTGAAGAGTGTTATTGTATCTCTTCTCAGTCATCTTTTCCCTAAACTAAACTGTGTTCAATTTTTCCCCTTCAATAGTTTCTCATCTCTTGGCTATCTTTGTTTCCCGTTTGAAATGAACCCATTTCAATTTCTCTGAATATAGAACTGCACTCTCTGTTTCAAGTAGGCTCTTACCTAAGTAGAACAGATAGTTGGGGTTTAAATTATATTTTAGAATTTTAGAATTAGAAGGGAACAATCTGAGGTTTTGATGGCATTGTTTTCTGTAATGTGATACAGTTAAGGTTAATACAGACTTCAAGAATCACTATATTAGAAGTCTCCTATTGAGAATATGGAAGAGATATAAATTCAGATCGTACCAAATACTTTTATGGGTTCTCAGCACAAGAAGCATTTTATACGAAAGAAATGGTTGGTAAAGAAAAACTTATGAAAAGAACAGCAACATGGAGAATATAAAATGAAACTAAAAGAGCAATTTTCTGAGAAGGATTTAGTTTTCAATGCCACACAGTCAATGTGAATAATAAGATATTTGGAATTGAACAGAAAACAAAATTTAAAGTTGAACTATGTACAAATGATGAACGTGTAACTGGTAAAATGTATAATTTTTATCAAAATTTGAAATGGGAGAAGTAAAAGATTGTATGAAAAAACGGGCTAAGAACTAGAGGAGATACATGAACCAACATCTTCAAAGAAATAAAATTCAGAAGGGAAGAAGAAAACAACATTAACCTTTCTAGATATCCTAATCAGCAGAGGAAATGGCAGCAAATTAGAAACAGAAGTCTGACTCATATTAGCCAAGCGCTCCATGACCAAAGTAACAACCCAACTTCCAACCAGAAGAGCTGTATAAGAACATTATCTGGACAAGCACAAACAGTGCAGCAGCCAAGAACATCAGAAAAAGTAAACAGACTCCTTATGCAACATCTTCCAACAAAATGGATACCCATAGAACCTTACCAAAAAATGCCTGACCATTTAGCCCACCATAGCACAACCAACAAAATGGAAGAGAATATTTGTAGCTAGGGTTGAACTGTGGGATGCTAGCATTGATGATGTTATCTAATTAGGTAATGGAAAGTCTACAAGAAAAGAACAAAGAGAACTTCAAGGACCCCACAACAGAGGTGGGTTTCATCAGGTTCTGACCAGTTCTGGAGAACCGGTAGCGGAAATTTTGAGTAGTTTGGAGAACTGGTAAATACCACCTCTGACTGGCCCCACCCCATCTATTCTCTGCCTTCCGAGTCCCAGCTGATCAGGAGGAAATGGGGATTTTGCAGCAACCTTTCCCTGGAGTGGGGAGGGAATGGAGATTTTACAGTACCTTTCCCCTGTCACGCCTACCAAGCCACGCCCACCAAGCCTGCCAAGCCACACCCACAGAACCAGTAGTAAAAAATTTTGACTCCCACCACTGCCCCACAACCAATGCAAGCTATGGAAAGGATAACAACATGATACATCAAAAACATCTCAAAAACAGTCAACAGACTATTATAACTACACAGCATCACTACAGCCATGTGTGGTCTTCTAAGGCTTTATAAAGTGGTATTAATACCTCACATGATCTTGAGTCTATCATTCTATTAATGCAAATTCAGGAGTAAAATGCTCCCGGTTCGGACCGGCTTGCCCGATCCAGTAGCAATGGCGGCGGGTGGTTCGGAGAACCGATAGCAAAAATCCTTGTGCTCTCCCCCTGCCCAGCTGAGCCATGCGATCATCAGAGGCTTTTTTTTAATATACTTTTAAAAACATTTTTTCTACAACCTCTTCCGACGAAAAAATGCTTTTAAAAATTAAAAAAAAAGCCTCTGATGATCGCGCGGCTCAGCTGGGATTGTCAGAGGCTTTTCAAAGCATTTTTTTCTGGAACCTCTTGGCTG
Source organism: Arizona elegans (assembly GCA_022577455.1). Taxonomy (NCBI): domain Eukaryota; kingdom Metazoa; phylum Chordata; class Lepidosauria; order Squamata; family Colubridae; genus Arizona; species Arizona elegans. The sequence goes on along the minus strand of JAKOOJ010000001.1, from coordinate 314,857,494 downwards.
AAGAGGTAGTAAAAAAAATGCTTTGAAAAGTCTCTGACGATGCCAGCTGAGTTACCTGATCAGCAGAGGCTTTTCAAAGCATTAGAAACAATGCTTTTAAAAGTTAAGAAAAAAAAAAAGTTGGCCACGCTCACCTAGTCACACCTACAGAACCGGTAGTAACAAATTTTACATTTCATCCCTACTAGGATTGCATTGGTTTTTTTGACTGCTGCCGCAACACTACAGTTTGTAGTTGTCCTCAACATACGACCATAATTGAGTCTGTTGTTAAGTGAGACATTTGTTATGTGAGTTTTGCTTCATTTTACTACCTTTCTTGCCACAGTTGTTAAGTGAATCACTGCAGTTGATAAGTTAATAGCACAATTGTTAAGTGAATCTGGCTTCCCCATTGACTTTGCTTGTCAGAAGGTCACAAAAAGTGATCATATGACCTTGGGACACAGCAACAGTCCTAAATATGAGTCAGTTGCCAAGCATCTGAATTTTGATCACATGATCATGGGGATGCTGCAAAAGTCATAACTCTGAAAAAATGGTCATAAGTCACTGTTTTCAGTCATTGTAACTTTGAATGGTCACTAAATGAACTGTTGTAAGTCGAGGACGACCTGTATAAGCTCCTATTTAAGTGATTGTGCACTTGGACTCCAAGATCCCTCTCACAGTTACTGGCATTAAGCCAAGTATCACTAGTCTGTGTACCTGTAGGGTTGGCTATACTGAGTATATCTAGCTCAGCATATAGCAATTATATCTAGCTCAGTAAGTAGCCATTATAAGTTTTCCGCAAAGTCCTAAAAGGCGAGATGGAGTTCTGAAAAACTAAGTTTCCAACTGTTTCTATAATCAGTTCCCTTCCCCGCCCTTTCTTAGTGGAGATTTGAAGACTGCTCCCATAAATAAGCGTCTATTTAGCGTATCTCTATGGTCCGCGTGGGTTTCCTTTACGCTTCACGCGGAGCCCGTGACGTCATCACGAGGGGACGTTACTCGGGTAACAGGAGGAGACGCGGCAGCCTCCGGCGGTGGCGATGCAGCTGCGACACGTTCGGACTCTACTTACTCCACAGGTTACTTAAGCCGAAGAAAAAAACTAGTTTGGGGAAGGAGAAGTTCGAGACCTGGGGAGAAATACCACACCTGCAGTCCCTTGCCCATGGCCTGAACCGTAGTATAGCTTCACTTCCCCGGGGAAGAAATTGGGCTGGCATCGGGTCATTTAAACCTGCAGAAATTCTCATCTGACTTGCTGGAAGTCTGCCTGTATATTCTACCTATAACTTTTCTTGCGTTTCTTTCTTCCAGGATGGGGCAGCCAAAGTTACCTGCATGGCCTGGGCCCCAAATAATACCAAATTTGCCGTTTGCACAGTGGATCGCGTGGTTCTCTTATATGATGAACAGGGTGAGCGTAGGGACAAGTTTTCCACCAAGCCTGCAGATGCTAAGGTAAATTGTTATTTTGAGTGGTCGAGCTGTATGAAATCATATTTCAGAGTTGGTCCAAAGTCAAGATTTGAGAAAGGGAGTAATGGGTTGCTCAGTTGGTATGTTAGACTCAACACATTCATTCCCTCTCATTACATGCTGCCCTTCTGGATGAATCAGTTTTAATTATTTAGTACTTTATTGTTGTAGACCTATGCATTAAGAGAGGGAAAATGTACTCTATTCTATGAAGACTTATCCTGAACCTATTTTCAGAAGTTTTCAAAAATGCATTTACTTTAGAATTGCCTGAGTAATATTTTACAAGATATTCATGTGACACTGCCATCAGATTATTGTTATACAAAATACTTGTTAGAAATGATGAATGCAAATATGAAGGGAAGAGACAAATTTTTGTAACTGGTAGCAAGTATCATAATTGGATATACCAAGCATCATTTATGTATTGTGAGTTCTTGTACAGAAGCTCAATTATCTTCCAAGGCTTTAAAAGTACAGTAAAACTAGAATAAATCATTTCAGGAAATAATTAAAAATCAGTTTCACAATGTTGCAATGAAGCAGAAACCACACTAAACCACAACTGAAGGATGGAAGGACGAAAACACTACTTGTTCTTTTTCGTCAGAGACCCAGCCATAACTCAAACAAATGCCGATATCTAACTTCTACAGTTGATTTTTTTGAACTAAAAACACCACTCATTTACATATTTATATATGTATGTCAAAATCTCAGTCCCAGAAAAATTGAAGATGCCCATGACTCCAAAGCACTACAGTTTCCACATATTTTTATATTTTTTAATTATTTGACCAGTCCATTAAATTGGGCCAGTTTCATTTTGGCATTTGTCACAGACCTGGTAATTTTCTACAAAGTGTTGTTGTCTCGCTTGGTTCTAGAAAACAGCCTTTTTTGTGGGAATTGTATAACCCCACAACTTTTGTCCTGAATAAACCTTTTCACATTTTTGGCCTAATTTGATGGATTTCACATATTCTAGCTTTCATGTATGTCCATAATATATGGCATAAAGGTACACATTATTAGTGACACATTGGCATCAATATACTAATACATGATTGACATGTTCTAGATATATTCTCAGCCTGTAGTAAATTGTATAACCTCATAGCTGTTTTTTTTTGTTGGTCTTGTCGCCTATCTATATTATTGATATTATTTTTAAAATGCCCCAGAAATTTATTTCATCTCTTACTGTTTGTTTGTATTTCTGTTTTGTAAATCTGGGTTCCTTTTTGCCTGCTTTGTTTGCAAAACACTTACTGCTTCTTGAATGAAATCACCTTTACTTCTAATAGTTTTCCTGGTGCACTGCATTGATGTAAATGACTTTTTCAGACATGATGATGTCTCCTGATATACATTTTTTATGGCTTATGATTTTGAATAAACACCAGGCACATTAAGTTACAGCCTTTATTTATCTTCTCTTTCCAGTATGGCAGGAAGAGCTATGTGGTAAAAGGAATGGCATTTTCCCCAGATTCTACTAAGATTGCTGTTGGGCAGTCAGACAACATAATCTTTGTATACAAAATTGGGGAAGAATGGTAAGTGCCTTTGGGTAGGATAGGATGAAAACGGAAATTCATTCTTTTAAAATAGCAACAGGTTGTGTTGAATTGATAGCCCTTTAGTTGCACATCTGGTGTTAGTGTGGATATGGATGAAGATGATTCATTTCCTGCTTTTTGCAGTTCTAAATTGCAAGGAACGTCACATTAACTTCAGGAGACTATGGGCACACTCTGAGTGCCTGAACCCTGCTTTTTTTCTTTTTTTTCTTTTTTCTTTTTTCTTTTTCTCATAAACATATCTTAAATGTACAATTTCTTATTTAACATACATATTTTCTTTTAACTTTCATACTAATCCAATCTTCATCCTAAACAATTTAATCATATTCAGGGTTGTTTTTCTACCATTTCATCTCCCTTGTTTTACAACAATCCTTCTTCTCCCTCTCTTCTCTTTCCTTTCCTTCCCTTCTTCCATCTACTCTTCTACTTTCTTCTTTCCTCCTCTCCTTTTCCTTCTCTACTTCCCCTTTCTTTCCCCTACCCCTCCCTTCTTCCTCCTTTCTAACTTTCTCTCCTACTCTTGTTTCCCCTCTCTTTCTTCCTCTCCTTTTCCCTTTCTTCTTTCCCTCTCTCTCCGTCCTCTCTTCTATCCCTCTCCATTCTCTCTCTATTGTTGTATTCATTTTCAATTTAGTATTTTCCAAGGTGGTATTCAAGCAATCCCGATTTTTATTTTATTTTCAATTACTTTTTCATTTTACTAAATTCACACATATCATCATAAATGTACATTTATATAATAACCTTTTCGCCTGTCCCCTGCTTTACTCGCACTATTCCTATTTTACTTCACCCAGCTGGATCTCCTAGGGGAGCTTTGTAATATTTGTTGGTCCTTGACAGTAATATTGTCTCTGTTTATTCCTGTCCAGGGGTGACAAAAAAGTGATCTGCAACAAGTTTATTCAGACGGTAAGTGTCTTTGTAATAAGACACCTTATACATCCTTGCATACTGGCAGATCTACTTTTCTTTTTGATTAATAAGAGACAGGTCCCTGAACTGAAATTTGGGAGGGAGGGAGGGAAAGAGTTGGATATTGAATTAGCTACACTGACCAAGATTTCTGAATGGAATAAACAGGAAGAAAAGATTATCAGAACAGCTCTGCCTAATAGTACTATCATTTTTCACAGCTGCTAAGAGGAAGTTCAGCTATGGGAGGGGTCAGCATTGCAACTCCAATTTCAGAAACTGGCCATTCAGTTGACAGATTTCTTTGTCTTCATGCAGAATAGCTGTTTTTTTCTGCTCCTGATTATCCTGTTTACTTTGTTCTTTATTAGAGCGCTGTGACATGTTTGCTATGGCCAGAGGAGAATACCATTGTGTTTGGGCTTGTTGAAGGCAAGGTGAGAGAAGCTGAGTCATAGAGCTCTTTTTGAGAATTACAGTTTGGGAATTGGGAAAAAATACACCCACATCTAGATGCTGCTGCAGATTGATTCATCTTAAGTGTCATTGGCTGTTCCCAAATTCTCCCCAAGCAGTAGAGATATTGAGGGGTGTCTATTCTGATTCTCTTCTTGCTCCCTGATTGTTGGGATGACCTGATTTTTCTTTCCTGAAGATTCGTTTAGCTAACACCAAGACCAACAAATCCTCTACCATTTATGGAACAGATTCCTATGTGGTGTCACTGGCCTCCAAGTAAGTGAGGGAATGGGAGAGGTGCCTTAGTTGACTGCCTAGAAGTTGCTAGCTCTGGTTCCTCTCCTGGCCAGCTGGCCAGGAGCGTAGAGCACGGGTCCCCAATCCCTGGTCCATGGACTGACACTGGTCTGTGGCATGCCAGAAACCGGGCCGTGCAACCAAGCGAAGCCCCATCAGAGGGATGCAGGCAGCATGCGAAACCTCACACCTCTGGTCTGCAGAAAAATCTCTCTCCACAGAACTGGTCCCTGGTACCCAAAAGGTTGGGGACTGTGGTCATAGAGTACTTGTTTATTGTGAGTACCTGTCTTTAGGCTGCAGTTGAGTAGATTAGCTACATGATACTTATCCTGAGCCTGATGGCTGCAGTGCTCTAGGCTACATCATTGTAAACAGAATTACAAATGATTGTGGAGAATGAGTGGCTTAAAGAAATGATCCCCTGCAATGCCATATTGATCACTCCTTATATATCCCCTCTGCAGTGTCTCGGGAAAGGGTATCCTCTCTGGACATGCAGATGGAACCATTGTGCGTTACTTCTTTGATGATGAAGGCTCCGGGGAATCACAGGTACGAAAAAGAAATTAAGCCTGTAAAGAGGTGAGTGTAACATGGAAAGCAGTTATTAGCAGTAGCAATAGCACTTAGCCTTATATACCACTTCATAGTGCTTTAACAGCCTTCTCTAAGCGGTTTACAAAGTCAGCATATTGCCCCCAACAATCTGGGTCCTCATTTTACCCACCTCGGAAGGATGGAAGGATGAGTCAACCTTGAGCCTGGTGAGATTTGATCTGCCAAACTGCTGGCAGCCGGTGATCAGCAGAAGTAGCCTGCAGTGCTACACTCTAACTACTGTGCTACCGCGGCTCTTATTCCTTCAAGGGAGTGGCAGCTTTTTTAAGCCTGATTTCATATTTCTGGAAAAGATGGATACTCCCCCAACAAGAATTTCCACTAAACTGGAGAGGTAGTTTGGAATGAGGTGAATAGAGCACCTCTTAGTTGGAGACTCGAAGGTTGCTGGGATAGTCTTCTTATAGAGAGAGATCTTTGTGTGCATACACACACTGTACATTTTATTTTCTATTTTGTGAACAACTTTGCATACTGTTCTACACTTACATATGCTTCAAAGACTGTGGAGTTGTACAGTTCACAGTCTTCATTCTTTTTTTTTTCTTTTTTTTTTTAAATTTTGATTTATATGCCGCCTTTCTCCGGAGACTCAGGGCGGCTTACAATGCATTAAGCAATAGCTTTCATACTTTTGTATATTTTATACAAAGTCAGCTTATTGCCCGCACAAACTGGGTCCTCATTTAACCTACCTTAGAAAGGATGGAAGGCTGAGTCAACCTTGAGCCTGGTAAGATTCGAACCTGCAGAAATTGCAGGCAGCTGTGTTAATAACAGGGTGCATTAAACCACTGTACTACCAAGGCTCTTCTTTCTACCAACGTCATCTCTTTTCCTGATTTTCTGCCTTTCTTTCAAGATGATGCACTCTCCCTGCTCTGCTTCCCCTGGCATGTGAAGAAGAAAGTAATTAAAATGATCATGGCATCCCCCCACCCCATCTCATCTACTTTGGCCTTTTCCCTGCTGTACTGGGTAGAACAGGAAAGCCATTTGTGTGTGCTACTATATGCAGAAAAGGATATTTGTATGAGACAGAAAATGAAAGATTTCCCCCTGGTATTTTATATTATGAGCAGGAAGTTCTCCTTAAAAAATGGAAAGGTTATCATATATTAAATTCCTTATTACATCTATCTAGTTTGTTATATTGGCTGTGTTTGTTTTAGAACAAATCTGCACTTGGAGCCCAAGCTAAATTAGGCTGCTGAAGCTCCCCACAGCAAAAAGAGTATTGCATTTCCTGTGCAGATTAATAAACTTATATCTGGAAGTTAACAGAAAGAACAAGACTGCCTTTTTAGGCCAACCTGGTTACCAAGATGTGGAATTGGTCTTAAGAGGAATTAGTCTGATTAAAATAGTTTTTCGGTATAAATGTCCAGAAAAGGATATCTAAAATGCCATTGTGTACGCAGTTAATGGATCAAAGAAAATGTCATGGGTCTTCTCAGCAGCATGATATTTTCATGTTGGCTTGGGATAAGTATTTGCACAACCTTTGTTGAGAGCACTGTGCAGTGTTTGCTGTCTGTTGCCACTTGTCTCTATCAACTCTCTGATTTTTGCTTCTGGATTTTCAACAGGGCAAATTGGTGATGCACCCCTGTCCCCCTTATGCCTTGGCATGGGCATCCAACAGCATTGTGGCTTGTGGCTGTGACAAAAAGATTGTGGCCTATGGGAAAGAAGGGCATGTGATCCAAACCTTTGACTACAGTCGAGATGCTTCAGAGAAGGAGTTCACTGTTGCAGCCGCCAGTCCAGGGGGCCAGTCAGTAGTAATTGGCAGTTTTGACAGGTGCGATGCTCAAGGATGGAACACGGGAACAGATTGAAGTAGGGCAAATCTCTCCTGGCTACTCACTCCATCTTTGATCTCTCAGGCTAAGAGTGTTGAACTGGAGTCCTCGTCGCAGTGCATGGGAGGAAGCCAAGCCCAAGGAGATTTCTCATCTATATACCATCACAGCGTTGGCCTGGAAACGAGATGGTTCACGACTCTGTGCGGTGTGTTTCCCCTCTCCGTATCATGCCCGTGGATACAATTCCTGGATGGCCTTGTGTTCTGATCTCATATTCTGGGTTGGAGGGCTGGTACACAAACGATACCTGAAGGAAACTTTTGTTTGCACAGGGTACCCTGTGTGGTGGAGTGGAACAGTTTGACTGCTGCCTTCGCAGGAGCATTTACAAGAACAAATTTGAAATGACGTATGTGGGGCCAAGCCAGGTATGAGTGTGGAATACAAGAACCTTTGCTCTTGAGCAGCTGGCGTCAAATACCAGCAGAATGGGAACTAAATAAATCACAAAGAATTGTTTCCAAGTGGTATGGACAGTGATAGTTTGTTAGTCACAAAATAGATGTTATTGCCTTAGAGAATTAATGCATACAGCGTTATAACAACATATATGTGAATGTTGCATGTGTACCTATTTATAGCAATAGAACTTATATACTTATATACTGCTTCACAGTGCTTTACAGTCCTAAGTAATTTACAGAGTCAGCATATTGCCTCCAACAATCTGGGTCCTCATTTTACTGACCTCAGAAGGATGGAAGGCTGAGTCAACATTGAGCTGGTGAGAATCGAACTGCTGGCAGTTGGCAGAATTACTCTGCAATACTGCATTCTAACCACTGCACCACCACAGCTCTTTTATGCCTAATATACGCAGCACACATGTTGTAGCAATGACAATAGCATTTAGACTTGTATAGCGCCCCATAGTGCTTTAGAGCACTCTCTTGGCTGGTTTACAATGTCAACATATTGCCCCCAACAATCTGATTCCACATTTTACTGACCTCGGAAGGATGGAAGGCTGAGTCAACCTGATGATATACATAGTGCTACTAAAAATACATAACAAGACACATCCATTTCCATCCTTACTCAGTATTTCCAGATTCTCCCCCTAAAGTCTGAAAGTCTTTGATTTCACCTCCTTTATGATGCTGCCATATCACTTAATATATTCTGATTCCTACCTTTGATCAGGAAAAAAAAGTTGTCTTTAAAGTATTTCAGGTAAACTAGTTATTTGTAGAGATTAAACTTGAAAATCTATTATTGGAAGGCAGAGGCAGAAATATTAGCATGGTGTGAGGCTGTGCTATTGATCTGGATAGTCTTCCTAAAGTTAAATGTAATAGTGGGTGAATACAAAATGACAGAATTTAATGATTGCAACAATTTAGCTAATAATGCTAGGCTTCTTAGCCTCAGGGAAACCAACCTGACTTTCTTAAGACCAGCTAGTCTCTAATGAGCTGTCCTCATCTTTTTGTTCTACACATAATTCTACAGAACACCAATGTGCATGTAGGTATATAGGTTGGGGGAAAGAGATTCCTGCCTGCTTTGCTATGATATCTTTTTATCTATCTGCCAGGTCATCGTGAAGAATTTGTCCACCGGTATGCGAGTAGTTTTGAAATCCCACTACGGCTATGAAATCGATGAGGTGAAAATCCTGGGAAAGGAACGCTACCTTGTTGCCCACACCTCAGATACACTGCTTCTGGGTGACCTGAGTTCCACCAAACTCAGCGAGGTAACATGTTTCACATGTAAGATGGTGGGCTGATAGAGGTTGGGAGGCTGGTCTGCATAAGATCTGTTTCTTAATTAGTTCTTGCCCGTTACATTCAGTTAGATACAGTGATTTGTTCAAGCCATAGATTTAGGCTTCATGCATAAAAAACAAACAGGCAAGGCCTTGATCATACCGTTGTGGCTGCGATTTTGACTTTTTTCACCACACTCTGCAGACATCCCTGATTCAGATGTCTTTTTGGATTCCTCCAGCCAGGCTTGTTTCTGTACCTCCAACCATGATTAATGGCAAGAGATCAAAGCTGTCCCTGAATGCCTTTGGCTGTTCTCGGGTTTTTAATCCCCCTGAGATCTCTGCCGTTTATAACTTTGGCTTGGTTTGGCTTTTCTGCAGCTTTTTTGGCCAGGAGGACGGTTGTTCATCCATTTTTGCTGGGTAACCTTTAAAGAAATGGATGTGAATCTCTTTTTCACCTCCCTGTTCTCTCTTTTTCCAAATGTCAATCCTCTCTGCCGGGGACTTCACCATTTTCCTATGATTTTCCAGAGGGAGACAATAGTTTATAAAACTCACCTTACCCTTTTTGAATACTTCTGTCTCTTTTCAGTCATGGCATCTTAAATTACTGGCAGTTGGAATATAAAGCCAGTCCTGACACTGCTTGAACAGGCTTAGCCTGGTTGTTTACACGGTGAGAGTCTGCAGACTAGGCTTGGCTGGCAGAACTTAAATCACTTTGTAGAAAGTTATAAATGACGTAAGCAGCATGCATGCTGAGAAATGCAGGCAGGGTGGATAAATTTTTAAAAAAAAAATAAAAAAAAATCAGATTTTTAAAAAATTTTAATTGGATTTTTTTAATTTAAATTGGATTTTTTTGATTTTTATTAAATTTATTTTAATAAAATGCTTTTCAAGTAAAAATCTGTCTAAAGGTAGTTTTTTATTTACAATACATTATTTATTTATTTATTCATCGTGAAATGGAGCTTAATTATGTAGCATGAGGCTATGTAGCATGAGGCTATATATTCTGCAATATTGGGACTGTCAGTGAGTCAACAGTGGGTCGGAGGAGGAGCCGCTGTGGGACAGAGATGATAGTAGCTCTTTAAAAATTATGATTTAAATTGACTTCATTTAAATCAAATCCACCCTGAATGCAGCGGATGTCAAACTGGCTGGCAAAGTATTGCAGGAGGCCGCCCAGGCTGAAAACGTGGCGCAGGGGGCCGCACATGGCCCCCTGTGCCCTGTTTTGGCTGCACCAAGGATTGGTCCTTTGTTATTTCCAGGCCGGCCACTCGGGCCAGATTAAAGCACATGGGCCTTGGGTTTGACACCCCTGTGCTAGTGGGAGCATGTTATGTAAAAGAGCAATCTTGTCAAATCGCATCAGACAAGTGTGAATGGGGTGAACATGGTAAGATTGTCTGATTTCATGCACGCTGTCTATTCTTCTCAGGTGGCCTGGCAGGGATCTGGTGGGAATGAGAAGTTTTTCTTTGACAATGAAAATGTAAGTGTTTGCATGCTGCCCATTCAAATATTGCCAGTATTTCTGTCTCTCAGCTTTTTTTCTGCAAGAGTGTGTTCTACTCTTCTGGTTGGCATTTCTATAATATTGGAAGGGGAAGAAGTATGAGAAGCCATGACATTTGAAGATCCTATGCCCCTTTTTCCTTTGCCATTCAGATTGTCATGCTTCCCATCTTACTCTAGGTCTGCATGATCTTCAATGCAGGAGAGTTGACTGTAGTGGAATATGGGAGTAATGAGATTTTGGGTTCTGTGCGCACCGAGTTCATGAACCCCCATCTCATCAGGTGAATAATGAGACCTTTTTCTGCTGTTGGAACTTGAAGAATAAAAGCACCTGCCCTCCCAACATGCACATACCTATTCTCATTTTTGAACTTTTTTTTAGTGTCCGACTCAATGAGAGGAGGCAACGAGGAACTGAAGAGAACAAACGACTGGCTTATTTAGTTGACATTAAGACCATTGCAGCAGGTGAGTGAAGTTCCTTCTTCTTTTCTACCCAAGCTTGGATTCCTTGAGGTTGAGCTCAACTTTAATTCTGAGCCTTGTATCTTTTGTTCCTGACTTTAGTGGACCTTGTGGCCAGCTATAATATTGGCACTATCAGCCATGACAGCAAGATTGACTGGCTGGAGCTGAATGAAACTGGTCATAAATTGCTTTTCCGGGATAAAAAGATGAAGGTAACAGAAGGAGATAGAAGGGGAGGGAATTATGTTGTGTAGGGACCCTGAATGGAAGGAAAAAGAATGATAACATGAAAAACATGCCTCTGTTGATGCTGTGTTTTTTTTTCTCCCACCCACCTCACCTGTTCTAATTCCCAGCTGCATCTCTATGACATTGACAGTGCTGTAAAGACCACCATCCTTAGCTACTGTTCTTATGTGCAATGGGTTCCAGGGAGTGACGTGGTGGTAGCCCAGAATCGAAACAGTCTCTGTGTATGGTATAACATTGATACACCAGAACGAGTGACCATGTTCCCCATGAAGGTAATATTTGCTCTCCACCTGCTGGTATCAGACCAGCATATGGTTTAAGTGCTTAGTTGGTAAAGATTAGCTGGAGTTTGCGAGGCTGCAGATGGTCACAATCTCTCAGCTACAGAAGGGAAGACAAGAGCTAGCCTGGCAGATTATATAGTGTGGGAAAAGAACTAAGTTTTAAAAATTGTATCCTGCAGGGTGATATTGTGGACTTGGAGAGGAGCAATGGGAAGACAGAGGTGATTGTGACTGAGGGTGTAAATACCGTGTCCTACACTCTGGATGAGGGGCTCATTGAGTTTGGCACAGCAATTGATGATGGTGACTACCACAGGTGAGAGGCTGAAATGGATTCCAGAGAGGTTTACATTTCCAGCCAGGTAAGAATCTGGAATCAGCCACCAAGCAACCTCCAGAAAAGCTTTGGTGGGGATCCATGAGCAAGCAAAGTTGGTCCACCCTTACTCTTGAAGGGAGGAATCTGCCCTTGCATGTGAAGCCTTGGCGGAGACTACAGAGAGTTTGAAGAAAATCTGATTCCTCATTCTTAATCGTTCAGTGTCCCATTGCCATGGGTGACTGCTACTCAGCCCCTTTGCTTTCTGCTTTTAGAGCTGTAGCTTTCTTAGAAACATTGGAGATGTCAGCTGAGACAGAGGCCATGTGGAAGACACTAAGTCGACTAGCATTGGAAGCCAAACAGCTGCATATTGCTGAAAGGTGAGTGATTTGGTCTGGCAAGCTCCCCAAAAGAATGTGGTAGAGTTAATCTGGCACTGTTAGCCAGAGAATCAAGAGTCTGGTTTTGGACAAACACATTTTCTAAAAAGGCACAAGCTTTTTTTTTGTTTTTGCTTTAATTTATATGCCGCCCTTCTCCAGAGATTCAGGGCGGCTTACAATGCGCTAAGCAATAGCCTTCATTCTTTTGTATATTTATACAAAGTCAGCTTATTGCCCCCACAAACTGGGTCCTTTTGTCAGGTGCATTCCATTTCAGCTCCTGACATGCACAGTGGCTAGACTGATGTAGGATTGAAATTGGGGTGAAGCAGAGGAGGTGATGGTGAAAGACAAATTGGTTATATGGATGCCGGTTATAAAATTTCTTAGTTGGAAAAGATGCTGACAGATTCCTGTTTGTTTTAATACCATAGATCAGGAATGTCAAACTTGATTTCATTGAGGGCAACATCAGGATTGTGTTTGACATCCGGAGAGGCTGGCGGGAGGAGGGGATGGTCAGGGTGGATGTGGCCAACTTTGCATCACTAGTGTCGGGCACCTGTGGCAGCCCAAGTGGTCTGCTAGCAAAAACAGGCTCCCAGTCTCCATTTTCAGCTGGGCTGGCCTCCTGCAACCCTCTGCCAGTGATAATGGAGCTCAGGAAGGCCACATGGGAGCCCGATTTTTCTGGCAGAGGCACCACGGGCTGGTCCTTTGCTGTTACCAGGGCGGCCCCATAGGCCAGATCTAAGCACTCCGCAAGACAGATGCAGCCCACAGGCCTTGAGTTTGACACCCCTGCCATAGATTAACCTAGTTTTCCCACAGGGTCACTCAGAGAGCAATCCACTTAAACCAAGGAATTCTTTTTGATTCAGTCTGCCATCTTTCGTGGAATACCTTGATTGGGATGGTCATTTCTACTTGTTAAGTCTTGCTTACTCTCTTCTTTACTAGTTACATTTTTACAAATTTCCTTTAGATCTGTTATGAGCTGGAAGACACTTTATTCTGCTTCCTATCCACTTTAGACCACAAAAAACTGCAATCCTTTGAATTTATATATTGGTTGTTTTCTGTTTGTATTATTATGTGTTTTTGTTGTGCACCACCCAGAATCACCCTGTCTTTAGTTAGGTGTCCTTATAAATCTTGAAAATAATAGAAAAATTAAAATGAAATAAAATAAACCCTAATAATATTTTCTTCTAGGTGTTTTGCTGCTCTTGGACAAGTATCCAAGGCTCGGTTTCTCCATGACACAAATGAGATTGCTGACCAAGTGGCCAAGGAATATGTGAGTGAAATGCAGAACTTGCTTTTGTTCTTTTAATTCTCCCATCTCCTCGGTTTCCATATCCATATTCCTGCAATTCCCTTTTCCTTCAATCAGGGTTTCCCAAATTGAGGAGGTACAGGTAGAGTTCTGGGGTGGGCTGAAGAACCTTTTAATTAATTAATTTATTTATTTATTTATTTATTTATTTATTTATTTATTTATTTATTTATTTATTTATTTATTTATTTATTTATTTATTGAATTTTTATACCGCCCCCTCTCCCAAAGGACTCAGGGCAGTGAACAGCCAAGTTAAAAAACATACAATATAAACATTAAAATATACAAAAACAAAATTAAATTTATATTGGCTTCCCCCAATTTAAAGCCCCTTACCCATAAAATTCAACAATTAAAAGATTTTTAACCCAGCCCGGCTTGCTGAAATAAAAAAGTCTTCAGAGCCCGGCGGAAGGTCCGGAAGTCCGGGATCAGTCGTATCCCTGGGGATAGCTCATTCCAGAGGGCGGGTGCCCCCAAAGAGAAGGCTCTTCCCCGGGGGGTCGCCAGCCGACATTGCCTGACCGACGGCACCCTGAGGAGGCCCTCTCTGTGGGAGCGTATTAGTTACATTGCTACTATAAATCCACCTTTCCCAAAGATTAATTGTATTTACATTGGTCATCTGGGTGCATTTCGGTGTTTGAGGTTTTAGGTGAGGGATCTACATTAAGATTACATTAAAGGGAGGTGTGATGGCAAAAATGTCTAGGAACTCTTGCCTCAAAGGGAAAGAAGAACTACTAATCCAATAGAACATTTGTCTCATCTGGGTTCTCCCTGCTTGGCCAGTGCTTAACTTATATGGATGGAGTTGGAGGAGGCAATCTATTTTCCCCACAGTTTGAGAATGACATTTCCTCCTCTGTTTAATTGCTCGCTTCAGGAAGGGGATGGCACAGACTATTATCAGGTCCGAGTCCGCCTGGCTATGTTAGAAAAAAACTACAAGCTGGCAGAGATGATCTTTCTGGAGCAGGTAAGTCTGGAGTAGGGATTGCTTATTTTGAATACTTCCATCCAGTGGTGAAATCCTACCGGTTCTGTGGGCATGGCTTGGTGGGCATGGTGAGGCTTGGTGGGCGTGGCTTGGTAGGTGTGGCAGGGGAAGGATACTGCAAAATCTCCATTCCCACCCCACTCCAGGGGAAGGATACTGCAAAATCCCCATTCCCTCCCCACTCCAGGGGAAGGATATTGCAAAATCTCCATTCCCACCCCACACTGGGGCCAGCCAAAGGTGGTATTTGCCGGTTCTCCGAACTGCTCAATATTTCTGCTACTGGTTCTCCAGAACCTGTCAGAACCTGCTGGATTTCACCCCTGCTTCCATCTCCTACACCTCTCTGTACCCTAATCCATTATTGTTATTTCCCCTCTTTTAGAATGCTGTGGAGGAAGCCATGGAGATGTATCAAGACCTTCACATGTGGGATGAGTGCATCTCAGTGGCAGAGGCAAAAGTAAGCAAGGCACTGAAGACTTAAGATCACGAGTTTCTGGGATGGTGTGGTACCTCCTCCTCTGTTATCCTCTCTCTCTCTCTTAGAACCATCCTGCATTAGAAAAATTGCGTCAAAGCTATTATGAGTGGCTGCTGCAGACACAGCAGGAGGAGCGGGCTGCTGAGGTGCAGGAGATCCAAGGGGACTTGCAAGCAGCCATTGGCCTCTATCTGAAGGCTGGGCTACCAGCTAAAGCAGCACAGCTGACCATGGACCGAGAGGAGCTGCTGGCTAATACTGACCTCATCAATCGTATTGCTACAGCCCTCGTTCGAGGAGAGCTTTTTGAGCAGGTGAGGCATCTATTACACTTCAGAATGTTCAGTAGATATACAGCCCAGTGGTGAAATGTAAAATTTGTTACTACTGGTTCTGTAGGCGTGGCTTAGTGGGGGCAATGTGGGCGTGGCCAACTTTTTTTTTTTTTTTACTTTTTTAAAGCATTTTTTTACAACCTATTCAGGGGAATAGGTTGTAGAAAATGCTTTTTAAAGGTAAAAAAAAGGCTCTGACGATCACAGCTGTGGCGCGCGGTCAGAGCCTTTTTTTTAACCTTTTAAAAGGTTAAAAAAAAGGCTCTGACGATCGCGCGCCACAGCTGTGATCGTCAGAGCCTTTTTTTTACCTTTTAAAAGCAGGAAGTAACGACACCCAGGTGGGTGGGCGGCGCCTTGCACCGCCATCGCTACCGGTTCTCTGAACCACCTGCCACAACCACTACTGGATCGCCTGATCCGGTCCGAACCGGGAGCATTTCACCCCTGATACAGCCTCTTTAATTATGTTACATTCCTCTTTTGAAGGAGACGTGCATCACCCAGTGGCAATGGTGGGTATGCTTGTTACCTTCCTTTCACTTTCTTCAGGGCTGTAGATAGCATCTTGGCAGATCTTCCCAATGTTATCTAGGCCATAGATGATAATTTACACAGCAGTGAGCAGTAAGATGAGACTATGAAAGAGTGGTAGGCATGGCTAGATTGGCAGAGTTGGGAAGGGGATAGGCTCACAAGTTCATTGCTTTTAGAGGTTGAAAGAAAAAGGACCTGTGTGACTATGAGGGTGATGATGGAATAGGAGGATAGCCTAGGCCAGTGGTACCAAACCTTGGTGGCCTGGCTGGGGGGGAGGAGTGGAATTGGGCCGTGTGAGTGGCCCATGCACAAATGTTCTCAGCTCACGCGCCGCTCAGCTCCCACACAGCTCAACTCGCGTGCAGCTCAACTTGCACAAGTGTGTATGTGCATGAGTGCATGCCACCCTGCCACTCGTACAAATTAAGCGTGCACATGGGTCAGCCCACCACTCGCCTGGCCCGGTTCCAAATAGGCCACAACCTGGTAGTGGGCCGCAGCCCTGGGGGTTGGGGAACCCTGGCCTAGGCTATCAGTTGCTTTTGCCTTCAGCTCATTAATTTCAATGTGTTTCTAAGGACTACATATATTAGTGTCTTTTTGAGGGTTTACGTTTTGCCTCAAGATGAAAAAAAAGAACCTTTACTAAGAGAAAGGAAAGGGGTAAGTTCTTCTACGGGTCAGTCTAGTAGAAGTTATACTCTTTATTTTAATTCATTAAATCTTGCAACTACTCTCTAAATTTGGTTACTCTTCTCCCCCAAACATCCTTTTTTAAAATTATAAATGGGCTATTAGTATGAGGCCACAAAGTTGTTCAATTTTCAAGGCAACTCAAAGTCTCCAGTTCCACTGCAGTGATTTTCAATCTAAAGACTTTTGCAGGGATGCCTTGGAGCAGTGAGATGTCATCATTCCATGAGAAAAATACAGCGATGTAGGGAGTCAGTTGGGTCGTCTGACAGCAGGAGGGAGCTTGATAGACCTTCCTTTGCTTACAGAATACTTCCCTGCATAAAAACTGCCTTTGAACATTTGGTATTGTTGGGCAGTTTTTCTCTGGTAAACTTTCAACTGATGCATTTCTCCTCTTTTTCAGGCTGGGGAACTCTTTGAAAAAATTCGGAACCCACAAAGAGCACTGGAGTGCTATCGCAAGGGCAACTCATTTCTGAAAGGTAAGAGAGAGAGAAAAGAAGGCTCTTCTGAGGTTGAAGCTTGACTATAAGTTCTCAAATGTTATATTTTCTACATTTTGTATTGGGTGTTTATTTAAAAAATTTAATATTAGAAGGCAAAACAAAGTCATTTACAAGGAATCCTGGTTTAGCAATTGCAATTGGAACCAGCAACTCAAATTATTGAAGCAGTCACTAAGTGAAAATCATGTGATTGTGAGCATGTTTATGGTTTTACTTCAGCTTTCCTTTGCTTCTTGCTACGTCCTTCAGCCGAACTGGGCTTCTTTCCCCTTGAGCATATTTTGGTATGAGATCAATAAGCAAGTAAAAATAAGAGCAAAGAGGCAATGTGAAGGTCATAAATGGGTTGTTTTAACACCGTTGTAACTTTGAATGATCATTAAAAGGCAATCACTAAGTGAGGACTACTTACTGTATTTTTTGCACTATAAGATGCTCCAGACCATAAGACGTACCTAGCTTTTGGGGAGGAAAACAAGAAAAAAATAATCAGCCTCTGCCTCCCAGCAATTTGCCTCCTTGCAGCAAAAAGCAAACAGCCTGGTCACCTTCAGCACAACCTGATTTAGCACGAACAGCTGATTGGCAGTTGGATCAGCCTCCTGGAATACCACCGATCAGCTGTTCAAGGCTGTGGGGATGGCCATCACCCATCACCGCTGTCTATTGCTGCCTCAGCACCCCTTACTTTTGGCCTCCATTTATCCCATTTTTGGCCCGTTCCAGGTAGCCAGGACAGCAGCATCAATCCCTGTCTCCTGGAACAGGCTGAAAACGGGACACACGGAGGCTGAAAATAGGGCACATGGAGGCTAAAAACAGGACATGCGGAGGCCGAAAATGGGGTGCACGGAGGCCAAAAATGGTCCCTTTAGTTCACCTTACATGCTCTTTGTTCTTTCTTTCCCTGCAGCTGTAGAACTTTCTCGTTCAGTTTTTCCAGCAGAAGTGGTAAAGCTGGAGGAGGCCTGGGGAGACCACCTTGTACAACAGAAGCAACTAGATGCAGCTATCAACCACTACATTGAG
Source organism: Arizona elegans (assembly GCA_022577455.1). Taxonomy (NCBI): domain Eukaryota; kingdom Metazoa; phylum Chordata; class Lepidosauria; order Squamata; family Colubridae; genus Arizona; species Arizona elegans. The sequence goes on along the minus strand of JAKOOJ010000001.1, from coordinate 314,839,381 downwards.
GCCAGGTCTGAGGAGGGCATACAGCTTCTTTGGGACTACTTTCCTTATAGTTACTGGTACCCTGAAAGTTGTATGTTGGACTGGCACCCAGTATCAGGGTGGGTCCTGTGGTAGCCTTACTCTAAGGCAGGGGTGTCAAACTCAAGGTGCTTAAATCTGGTCCACGGGGCTGCCTTGGTAACAGTGAACAACTGGCTCAAGGTGCCCCTGACAGCGAAAATGGGCTCCCAGTCTCTGTTTTCAACTGAGATGGCCTCCTGCAACCCTCTGCCAGTGAATGCGGCCCTCCCAAGCTCCATTTTTGCTGGCAAAGGGTGGCAGGAGGCCCTCCCAGCCGAAAACAGAGATTGGGAGCTCGTTTTCGCTGGCAGAGCACTCAGTCCGCCACTGGTGCCCCTGACACCGGTGACGTCAAGCTGGCCATGCGCCCTTGCCAAGCGCCCCCCCCCCCAGGACAAACACAACCCTGATGCAGCCCTTAATGAAATTGAGTCTGACAACCCTGCTCTAAGGAATGTGATCTTTTCCAGGTGTGCTATCAAGGCCATTGAAGCAGCCATTGGGGCTCGGCAGTGGAAGAAAGCTATATACATTCTTGACATGCAGGATAGGAAAACAGCAGCCAACTATTACCCCAAAATTGCCCAACACTATGCAGCCTTGCAAGAGTATGAGGTAACAACTTTCTCCCTCCATACACACTCATCCATTGACACAATGGAAAAATAACAAACTGCCTGTCCCTTTAGATAGCAGAGGAGCTGTATGTCAAAGGAGACCACATCAAGGATGCCATTGATATGTACACCCAAGCTGGACATTGGGAAAAGGCACATAAGGTAAGAACATTCCAGAAAAATGCCCTTTTGTGTTCAGTGAATGCCAGAAGAGCATAGTAAACACTTCTCAACCAATTGTTTGTCCCATCCAAAAAACCTTCAAGAAGTCTAATGTAGGAAGAAATACAGGAAGTCCTTCACTTACCATGCAATTGGGACCAGAATTACAATTGTTAAATTGTGGTGGTCATAATTTGAGGCACTCATATGACTGAATCCACTTTTACAACACTTTTTATGGTGGTTGTTAAGTGAATCACACAGTCCTAAGTCTAATCCATTCTCCCAAATGGGCTTTTTTTAAAACTATAAATTGGCAACAACTGTTGCAAATTGTGGTCATAGGACCACAGGAGGTTGCAACCAGTACAAGAGCCTGGAATATGGTCATGTGGCAACGTTTTACATTTTACAATGGCCAGAAGTGCTTTATGTTCTGTAAAGAACCTTTTCCAAGGCCATCATAACTCCCAACTGGTCATTAAAGGATTTTCTTACTGATGTCAAACAGCAGTATTCTTCATTGTATTTTAAATAGTTTTGGAACGTACTGGAATTTCTAGCATGTATACACATATATACGACGTCTACGCTGGCTTGGGCATGTCGTGAGAATGGCTGATGGTCGGATTCCAAAAGATCTCCTGTATGGAGAACTAGTGCAAGGAAAGTGCCTCGGAGGGAGGCCACAGCTGCAGTATAAGGATATCTGCAAGACGGACCTAAAGGCCCTGGAAATGGACATTAACAACTGGGAAACCTTGACCTCCGATTGTTCAGTTTAGAGGCTAAAGACGCAGTCTTGAAGAGACACTTGTTCGGCAGGTTGAGGCAAAGAGGCAGTCCCGGAACCAGTGAAATATGGGGGCTGGGCAGGGGACGGAATGTATCTGCCCTCAGCGTGGAAGGGATTGCCACTCTCGAATTGGCCTTTTTAGTCACACTAGATGCTGTTTAGGACCTTTTTCCAGAGCACAAAACCATAGTCTCTTGAGACTGAAGGATGCCAGTGATGTTTCTTCCCTTTCCTTCTGGAATAGGTCTGAACTATTGTGTCCTCCCTCAGTCTTCTCTTCTCCTAGCTAAACATAATTAATGCCTCCAGCCATTAAAGGTAGTCCTTGACTTACAACAGTTCATTTAGTGACCATTTAATGGTCACTAAATTACAACGGCACTGAAAAAAGTGAGTTATGACTTTTTTTCACTCTTATAACAGTTGTAGCATCTCTGTGGTCACAAGATCAAAATTCAGATGCTTGGCAACCGATTCATACTTGGGACCGTTGCTGTGTCCCAGAATCATGTCATCCCCTTTTGTGATCTTCTGACAAGCAAAGTCAATGGGGAAACCAGATTCAGTTAACAGCCGTGTTACTAATTTAAGAACTGCAGTGATTCGTTTAACAAATGTGGTGAGAAAAGTTGTAAAAAGAGGTAAAACTAACTTAATAAATTTCTCACTTAGCAACATACATTTTGGTCTCAATTGTGGATATAAGTTGAGGACTACCTATACTCATAGGTTTTTCTTTCCAGGCACCTTATCTGGACACATTCTCACTAGATGTATTTCAGCTTGTCAATGTCCTTCCTAAAATGCACCTAGAATTGGATGCAATAATCTACTGTAGGTGTGTTCTGGTCAACCCAGAGCAGAGAGGAATGAGGCATTAAATGGTCCATGTGTTCCCAGTTCCAGAAAATGCATTTGAATAAAGTTTGCAGTGGGAGGGTGTGAAGCAATTTGGTTTGGTTATCCAGAACAGTTCAAAATGGGGTATTGTACATCTCTTGTGGGTATTTGGAGAAGGAGAGTTTATCCTTTCATGCCCAGGCCCTGTTCCCACTTCTCCTTGCAGCTGGCATCAAAATGTATGAAGCCAGAGGATGTGTCAGTGCTGTACATTACACAAGCTCAGGAGCTGGAGCGGCAGGGAAAGTACAAGGAGGCTGAGAGGTGAGAGGTATTTCAGTTCTATATATTTTAAACCAGAAGAATGGAATTTGTAACAGTGGCTGGGGGAAGAAAGAGAAGAGAAGCTTCCAACTGGTGTAAACAAATTATTAAGTAGAACTCTTGGGGACATGTCAGTGAATCCCACAGGCTAAAGTTTTTTGCTAGTATGTATCACCACGGTAGTTCTAGATAGGATCCTTATTTGGGGATGCAACTTATTCAGTGCCAAGTTATTGCTTTTTTCAGGCTCTATATAACTGTGGATGAACCAGACTTGGCCATTACGATGTACAAGAATTGCAAGATGTATGACGAGATGATTCATCTGCTGGCCAAATACCACAAGGATCTGCTGAGTGATACACATTTGCACTTGGGCAAGGTAAAGCTTTTGAGGAGAAGTAACAGAAGAAAACCAGTTTGGTGGTGACCTGCTTTATTTTTCAGGAACTGGAAGCTGATGGGCATCTGCAGGAGGCTGAATATCACTACCTTGAAGCCAAGGATTGGAAGGCAGCTGTAAACATGTATCGCGTGAACAATATGTGGGATGAGGCCTACAGGGTAAGAGCAGCATACATAAATTCCTTTTGGTGCAACAGCTGTGGCATAATCTCTGTGAGCTGTTCCAGGCTGAGCTTAGGAGCTATGTATGTGATCCAGAATCACATTACTAGCATACTTCCTACCTGCGTGCTTATTACATAGCCTTAAAGAGTAGAGGGCATTAGGAGGTGCCAGAAGAAGGCATGCACAAAGAAAAGACTGAAGGATGGACATACTCATTAGTCATGGAAAAGTTATGTTTGATGGGCGGCAATGATAAGTTGCTTTACGCCCAATTGTCCTATCACCTCTGTTTTGATTTGAGACAGGTGGCAAAAGCTCACGGTGGAGCAAATTCTCACAAGCATGTGGCCTTCTTGTGGGCAAAGAGTCTTGGTGGAGAGGCTGCCGTGAAACTCCTCAACAAATTTGGACTTCTGGAAATGGCCATTGACCATGCAGCTGACAACAAGTGAGCAGCAAGAAGAGAAAGACTTACTGGTGTATCCAAATAAGGTTTCCCATTAGAAAGGAGGCAAGATTCGCTAATGCCTTGTCTCATACCAGAGATTTTCAAGGGGTAGAACCTGCCCACGGGGTTCCAACAAGGCATGGGGTTCTGCAATAACTACAGGTGCCCTTTTTTGTGTGTGCCTTGAGTGGGTTTTCTTGCTGTGCTTCTTTTGTAATCAGGTTGGTTTTAACCTCATGCAACAGTTGCCCGATAGTGGTGTAATTTTCACTCTGCTGAAATTGAAGTGGTTTGGAATGGGAGACACAATTCTTCCTTCCACCTCCTTTTCTTCTTCCATAGCATTTTTGATTTTGCCTTTGAGTTGGCTAGACTCTCCCTGAAGCAGAAACTACCTGAGATCCACTTCAAATATGGCTCTTTCCTGGAAGATGAGGTAGAATCCCTTGTGTTTCTTAATGGTTGCTTTCCTTCCTGGAGTAATGCTAGTCATGTGGTAAATATGCCACTCTTGTGAAATGCAGGGCAAGTTTGAAGAGGCAGAGGTGGAGTTTGTGAAGGCCGGGAAACCTAAAGAGGCAGTTCTAATGTGAGTGTACCTCCACCCTCCTATGATACTCTTGCTTTCTGCCTCTGTCCAATTCCAGTGGTTTAATGTGCTCCCCACTCACTTAGGTATGCTCATGCCCAGAACTGGGCTGCTGCCCAGCGAGTAGCTGAAGTCCATGACCCAGAGAGTGTAATGATTGTGCTAGTTGGTCAAGCTGATGCTGCCTTCAAGCAAAAAGAGTTCCAGAAAGCAGAAGCTTTGTTGCTGCGGGCTCAGCGACTTGACCTTGCTGTGAAACACTATAAGGTAAATAGAAAAAAAAAAACATCAGGACTGCTCTGTTTGGCAAAACATTTTGGTTGGGTAGGGAGATGTTTAGTAAACTCTGGTCCTGCATGAAATTCACTGCAGATGGTCTTTCCTGGAAGATGAGGTAAACCCCAATTTGTTATCCAGTTGTTAATTCTATTGCTCTGAGGAAGCCACTCTACTCAGACCAAATACCATCTTATTAAAACTCCTTAGAGATTTCCAAAGAAATTGAGTTCCATTCGACGTTCTCTGCAACCAGATTGTGATCGAAACATGGTAGCATTTCTTTGGTGATGGGAGCAGTAGATGAAATGAAATTTCATAGAAGCATACCGTGTTTCCCCGAAAAAAAGACCGTTATATTTTTTTGAACCCTGAAATAAGCACTTGGCCTTATTTTCAGGGAGGTCTTACTATTTTGGGGTGCGTGGAGGAAACCAGAGTAACTGGCAGGGACCGGCTGCGCATGCATTTAAATATTTTTGGGGAGGGCTTATTTTGGGGGGGGGCTTATTTTAGTGCATGTGCTCAAAAGCCCGATTGGGCTTATTAGTAGGGGAAGTCTTATTTTAGGGGAAACAGGGTACTAGCCAGGAGGGGGAAATGTTCCCTCCTCCTGTTCTCCCTAGCAGTGTCAAAGATGCTGGTGGCCAACAACATGGCATTGGCTTAGTAAAACAAACCATGCTAGTTTTAAATGATCCACTGCAAATTAAATATGGCCTGATATATCCTGCAGTGGTTAGGCAAGGCTAGTTTCTGCTGGCTTCCCACAGCCAACGTAATGGGGAAGCCAGCAGGAAGTTATAAGTGCCAGGCCGGCAGGCAGGTAGGTAAGTAGCTGCTGCTGGGTGGGGGAGGAAGTGATAGGGTGCATGGGAAAAGCACCACAAGAGTTGGGGAAGGTGCGCAAGGGAGTGCGTGAGCATGTGAGTCAAGAAAGGTACATGGGAATGCAACACAGGTCAAGGAGGAAGCATGATGTACAGCACTAGTCCATGAGGGAGTGCAAATGGCTGACATTGCACAAGCACAGATGGGCCGGGGGAGAGTGGCGGAGGCTTAACCACAGTGACTTGCAACCTTCCTGCTGGCTTCCCTACTGATTTTCTGGGGAAACTGACAGGGAAGATCGTTAATGGTGATCACAGGGCATTGTAATTGGTTGTAAGTGCAAAGTGGTTGCCAAGCACCAGATTGTGATCATGATCAGCCAAGGATGCTAGGACAGCCAGAACGTGTCATAATTGCCATTCATTCAGCACCATTATAACTTTTTTTTTTAAATTTGATTTATATGCCGCCCTTCTCCGGAGACTCAGGGCGGCTTACAATGCACTAAGCAATAGCCTTCATCCTTTTGTATATTTATACAAAGTCAGCTTATTGCCCCCACAACTGGGTCCTCAATTTACCTATCTTAGAATGGATGGAAGGCTGAGTCAACCTTGAGCCTGACGAGATTCGAACCTGCAGTAATTGCAGGCAGCTGGTCTTAATAACAGGGTGCAACTTCAGACAGTTGCTGAACAAATAATTCTAAATCAAGGACAGTCTGTAGTTCCAAAGGGTAGAAGTTATGCCAGTTATACAATTGTTCCTTTTTTTCATGGGGAAAAGAATAAGAGGAGCTTCTCCCTTTCTTCTTTGCCAAGTAAGGATACTTTTCATGATTCTTTTCCCAAGGAAGCTGCTATGTGGACTGATGCTCTCCGAATCTGTAAAGAATTTCTACCTGGAGATCTGGAGGCTCTACAGGAAGAGTATGAACGGGAGGTGGCTAAAAAAGGACCCAGGTATATAGGTCATGAGAGGTATGGGAAAGTTTCTGGAAGCTGGCTTGCTGATAGGCAAAAGTCACTCAGCCCTAAGATTAAGGCTGGGTTTCTCAAAGACCTAATCACTTAGCCTTCTTTTATTGAGGTTTCTACAACTAATTGCTTCAAAGGACTAGGATCTTCTCAGTCTTTAAGCTATCTCTGGGACTCTCCTTCTAATTCTATGGGATGAAATTGATAGGAGTTTCAACATCAAGCTGTAGGGAATCTCGTGGTCCCTTTCTGGACATTGACTAAGATTCTGTTGATTGGTAGGGGCATTGAGGGGCTCCTGGAGCAGGCACGTGAATGGGAGCAAGCAGGTGAATATGCCAGAGCTGTGGACTGCTATCTCAAGGTCCGGGACCCCAGCAGCAGTGCACTGATGGAAAAATGTTCCATGAAGGTAGGAAATTGCTCAAGGGCAGCTTGCCTTCCCCACTTATGAAATTTTAGGTCAGTTGGATGTATACAATGTACTTGAAGGAGAGAAATGGAGAAAAGTTGGAAATTGAAAGAAGTGTCTGCATGGGAATTCTTTTGGCAAGTGAGACTTTCTAAATCAGTTGTACCTCTGCTTCTTTGTTAATTCAAGCTAGATTTGCCTTTTGTTTTTGTTTTTTTAAAAATTTATTAAACAGTTTGTCTTTAAAAACAACACAAAAAAACAATCACACATATATAAAAACAAAACACATCAAGACATAACGTATTAAACATTACATACCATTAATGGTAATTTTACAGCATTCCATATCGGCATACATAGTTGTAGTTCTCTAGTCTATCATTTTTATTTACTACTCAATAGTAGTATAATCACTTTATTCCGATGTGTGTGTGTGTGTGTGTGTGTGTATACATACACATTATTTATTTATTTATTAGTCGCATTTCTATGCCGCCCAACTCCCTAGGGACTCTGGGCGGTTTACAGCAAAAAAACAATGCGAACAACATCTCGTAAAAAAATATTAAAAGAAAACATTAAAAACCCATACACTCCATTCCATGGCTGGGTCTCGCAAGATTGCCGTAGCGAGATCAATGGCCCCAGGCCTGCCGGAAAAGCCAGGTTTTCACCGCTTTCCGGAAGGCCAATAGGGTGGGGGCGGTCCGGACCATAGGAGGTAATTGGTTCCAGAGACCCGGGGCAGCCACAGAGAAGGCCCTCCCCCGCGGGCCCGCCAACCGACATTGTTTAGCTGACGGGACCCGGAGGAGATAATATTATAATATTCATTGTTCTTATTTACACATTTATATTCATTTATATTTACATCTCTTTATTTAATGTTATTCACTTACTCCAATTTGAGTTTCATCAGTATTAAGTTAAACATTTCTTGTTCTGGTTTCTATTTTCAAGCCAACTGTACGTTTTATTACATATTTCATAATAGTCCGAATCATCTCTCTCTTTCAACTCCATAGTCATTTTGTCCATCTCTGCACATTCTAGAATTTTCCTAATTATTATTATTATTATTTTTTTAATTTGATTTATATGCCGCCCTTCTCCGGAGACTCAGGGCGGCTTACAATTCATTAAGCAATAGCCTTCATTCTTTTGTATATTTTATACAAAGTCAGCTTATTGCCCCCACAAACTGGGTCCTCATTTCACCTACCTTAGAAAGGATGGAAGGCTGAGTCAACCTTGAGCCTTGGAGAGATTCGAACCAGCAGAAATTGCAGGCAGCTGTGTTAATAACAGGGTGCACTAAGCCACTGTTTTGTCTGAGGGTATACTGTTTTGTTTCCAATTTTTTGTGAATGTGATTCTTGCTGCAGTGAGTATGTGTAGTGTAATGTAGTGAAGGTTTTTGTTCATTTTCGGGTCCAGTATTCTTAATCAAAACAGTTCAAGTTTCAAATCTATTTTTTGCTTTGTAATTTCTTCCAAAATTTTTGAATTTTACATCAATACTTCCTTGTGATGGGGCACATAGACCACATATGGTAGAATGTTCTGGATTTATGGTTATATCTCCAACAATTGGGTGATAAATTTGGGTACATCTTGGCCAATCTCGCTGGTGGCAGTAGATTTGCCTTTTGATTGTCGTTGTTCAGTTTTTTCCCCAAAAGTACAAAATTACCATTCCAAATTGTCTTTGATGGAGTATTGTAAGCTGTAAATCATTATGGCAAGAGTCTCTGCACAAAGAAAAAAACACTGTACAAGGGACATTTCTTCATTGGTGAATGCTTCTTTTCATGTCAGGCAGCTGAACTTTCTATCAAGTTTCTTGGCCAGTCGCGGAGCATTGAGGTGATGAGGACAGTGGGACCCCAGCTGGTCAGCATTGGCAAATTCAGCGTGGTAAGAGTAAACTTCTGAAGGGCAGTTTAGTCTCATCTGTGTTTGTGCAAACATTTTTTTCCCATTTTTTTTAAGATTGGAAAGAGAACAAAGAGGATAAAAATATTCTAATTTTCTTTTAGAATACTGAAAAAAATGATACATGTTTTTCTATTTTAAAGGAAGACTTTTATGTATACAGAAGACAAGCTGTGCAGTCCAGTTCTCCAAACTAATACAAAATGAATTTCTGTCCCCAGAGGGCAAAATGCTATTTTTACCAATGAAGAAAGGAGAATTCAGTTTCTGTGAAACTGTCAGTTTCTGTGAAAAGTCAGTATCTATGGCTGACGTTTACATAGAGGTTGGTGGGTCTGTTCTTGACTAGCCTCAAAGGATGGAAGAAGAATAAAGGAATGCCAAAACAAAGTTTTAAAAATCTTTAAAAGTAAATTCAATTATTAAAAGTAGCCACTGATGAAATTAGTTTTACATTTAATAAATATTCCAAGCAGAATTGTATGCAGAAACATGTCATACATATTCTCCTGCATGTTTTTAACTTAGCCAAGTGAATTTAAATTGATAAATGTGGCATGCAAATAAATATTGCATATATTTTAATTTTATACATTTTCATTTTTCATTTTTAAAATGAAAACATTTTTAAAAATGTTTTTTTCTGTAGTTTCAAAATTCCTGGGAAGTTTATTTCTTCTCAGGCCAGACATGCAGTGAACCTCTCTGTACAGCCCCAAACTTCATATCTACTTCTATTTTAATACATGATAGAAATTTCTCATTTCTATCCCATCCTCAGGCGGTAGAGCTATACCTCAACCTTGATCTAATCAAGGAAGCCATCGATGCCCTCATGGAGGGAGAAGAGTGGAACAAAGCTAAGGGTGTGGCCAAAGAATTTGACCCCAGGTACTAAACTCTACTTCTGAGAGTGATTTGCAAATAATAGACTTTGAATAAGAATATATAATGCTGCTTAGATGGAAGGCTGTCAGTTTCTCAGGCCTCCTGCTGCATCACCTTATTACTAAGGTTGCCTTATTACTAGGACAGAAATGACAAACTTTCTTTGTGGCAGATATGAAGAATATGTGGATCAACATTATAAAGAATATCTCAAGAATCAAGGCAAAGTCGATTCGGTGAGAAGGAATCTTGAGTGGGATGAAGAGGAAAGTGGGAGGCATTAAAAGTTGGGAGAGAACTTTAAGTAAATACTTTGAAGAACCTTTACATCTTTATAAATAGAAATGAGACAGATTTTTAAGGTGCAGCTTAAATTGAATACATCTGTCATTCTTCTATCAGTAATTATTTTGGAAAATGTTAAAAACTGTGACTGGGGAGTCAAAAATCACAGGGTTAGGAAAAAGTAGTGAAATTTAAATCAAAAAGTCTTGGTTCAGCCGAATATTATTTGGCAATTCTAGAAGGGGACTAGAGAACAAAGGATAGAATTGCCCAGGTTGGTACTGCTGTATCATTATTGTTTAAAGTGACTGACTTATAGCTGATCTCTCTTTGACAGCTTGTGGGCGTGGATGTTATGGCTGCCCTCGATATGTATGTGGAAAGGGGGCAGTGGGAAAAGTGCCTGGAGACAGCTGCCAAACAGGTATGTAAAAGGCCCCAAGTGGTTCTCTTATGAAAGGAGCCAAATGTTGTCTGACAACACACCCTAAGCATCTTAGCTTCCCTTACGTGCCTAAAACATTGAGTTTGGTAGATCTATGAAGCTACGGGAATTGAGTCCATCTTCTATTCACCACTGCTTTAGTTAGGAGCCAAAGATCTGTCTGCAAAAGAGACTGAAAAGAAATTGTCATTCCACTATGAAAGCCACTTTGGTCTAGTGGTTAAAGCACCCGAGTAGAAAGTGGGAGACTGTGAGTTCAAGTTAAGCTTTAGTCATGAAAGCCAGTTGGGTGATCTTGGGCCAGTCACTCGCTCTCAGCCCAACCACCTCACAGAGTTGTTGTTATGGGGAAAATAGGACGCGGGAAACGTTTTGGATAGTTTTGGACCTTCAGTTATTTGTAAAAATAATAAAGGCAGCATACAAATAAATAACAAGCATGAGTTGGATAATTATATAAACCAAATGTATAAAAAAATAAATAATATCCACATAGCTATCACCCTGCTGGCACTCTAGAAAGCCTTAAAAGACGAGGCTGTTCTCTCAGGCTTTGGGTTTGAGTGGTTGCCCTCACTCCCCCAGATTGTGTGTGGTTAGAAAAACGCACCATCACTTCTTGTTTATTTTTATTCTGTTGGTTGTATGGTGGTATTATTATTATTATTATTATTTATTTATTATTATTATTATTATTATTATTATTATTATTATTATTATTATTATTATTATTATTATTATTATTTCAATTTATATGCCGCTTTTCTCCGGAAACTCAGGGCGGCTTACAATGCATTTAGAAAACCATTATAAAAACATTTAAAAATTAAAACATTAAAACCCATTCACACCATTCATGGCCGGATGTCACAAGATCACAACAGCGAGATCAACGGCCCCAGGCCTGCCAGAAAAGCCAGGTCTTCACCGCTTTTCAGAAGGCCAATAGGGTGGGGGTATATTGCCCTGAACCAGTTTGAAGATGGGTATTAAATTCATTTAATTGAATAAATTAAATCATCAAGGTTTGAGCCTTCAGGGGAAATAATTGACATTTCTATTGGATTTATACTGACATTGCCTGTTCAGTGTAGTGCTGACTGCCTGTACAGAATTGATTGTGATAAAATTGGATTTCAGAACTGATGACTGGAATATCAATTTGGACAGAATGCAAACAAAGGCATGGTTACTTTGTTTCACTAGGAAATGGGAAACACTAAAGATATATAGTTCACCCAGAAAGGAATTCTCCTACTTAACCAGATCATTTTTCATAATGGAAAACTGCTATTTTTTTAGAGTCTTCCATATTATTTTGTTCTTCTTTTGGCTTCTTATAGAACTATAAAGTGCTGCATAAATATGTGGCTCTTTATGCCACATATTTGATCCGCGAGAACAGTTGGGACAAAGTCTTGAGCCTCTATGTTCAGAATGGTGCTCCCGCCAATGCCCAGGTAAGATAAGTGTCCCAGCTGGCTAGGAAAATTTGCTTGCTTCTGTTCATAGCAAAGCTCTTCTCACATTTTCTCTTCAGAATTTCAATATTTATAAACGACTATTTGTGGAGATGGTGAATGCAGCCAGTATGAATCGGCCAGAGGCTTATCACAGCTGGGCTGATTTGCGGGATGTGCTTTTCAACCTGGTGAGTACAGCTTAAAGTAAATGTATGATGTACCATTGAATGTAAAGTGCCTGATCTTCATTTTACTGCTCTGTGCGCTGCTGCTAATACCACACAGGTTTTCCTAAACAAAGCTGCAGTGCAAAATATCTGTGTGGCGCCACTCTATATTTTCAGATAGAGCAGCTTTTTCATTATTACTCAGTCTCTTTGGTGGGGTGAATGAAGTGTTTAGATAGCCGTATATGAGACCAAAATCTGCGGTGTTTCTTTCTTTTTAATAAATATGTCAGATAAAGGTCTTTTTTTTTTTCCAATTTCAAGTGATTAAGATTCCAGAAAACTTACATGATCCCCTTTCGTACAGTGTGAAAATTTAGGGAAATCAAGTGAAGCCAACTCACCAGCTCATGAGGAATTTGAAACCATGTTGCTTATATCTCACTACTATGCTACACGATCTGCAGCCCAAAGCATCAAACAGCTGGTAAGAGAAGGGTGGCAGCAGGTTGAAAGGACTTAACCAGTTTACTAGTCTCTGGCTTGTTTAAACCCTACATTTCTTACTCTTTCACTTTCTTCCTCATGGAGTTCTGATTGCACGATCTTTGATAAAAAAATAACAATATTTGCCTTGTTAGTATTGCTTCAGATTTGGATGGCTACAAAGTCTGTGGGCCTTGTGCAACTGGCAACCAAGTCCCTTTGTTTAGGTTTGTCAGTCAGGAAAGAATAGTTCTTATGACATCTCTTAGTCAATTGCAACTTAATTTTCTCATGAAGACTCCTACTTTCAGAACTTTTCTTCTTTATAGATTCATTGTATATTTCACTTTGCGCAAATATCAAATTGCAATCCTGGATATCTAAATTCCTTTTCTGAGACTTTGGAGGGAGCGGGTGATTCTCTCTCTTAACTCATTTAACTCATGACTTATAGAGGCAGTATTTTTAAAAAGAAGGCAAGGGTGGGGCAACTAGTTCCACTTGAACAGACTACTTTTGTCTGAGAAGGGCTGGTTGACCTGAAGAAGTGCCATCTCTTAAGAATGGAAGCTAGAGAGGAGAGTTTGAGTTTGTGGTTTTTTTTGCCCCCCAGGAAACTGTGGCAGCCAAGCTCTCCATCTCTTTGTTGCGGCATACTGAGATCATTCCAGCAGACAAGGCCTTCTATGAAGCAGGGATAGCAGCTAAGGTGAGGAGCAGGAAGCTCATTTGTAGGTCACATCCAGGTAGTTGGGTGTGGCCAATTAATGCCAAATAAGGCAAAATGGGAAAATGGCTGGTTCCTTGTATGCTTTGTAGCAGGGGTGAAATGTAAAATTTGTTACTATTGGTTCTGTGGGTGTGGCTTGGGGAGGTAATGTGACTGGGTGGGCGTGGCCAACTTTTTTTAAAAAAACCTTTTCAAAGCATTTTTTCTAATGCTTTGAAAAGCCTCTGCCGATCAGGCAACTCAGCTGGGACCGTCAGAGACATTTCAAAGCATTTTTTTACCACCTCTTCGGCCAAGAGGCTGCACGATCATCATAGGCTTTTTTTTTTTTACTTTTAAAAGCATTTTTTCATCGGAAGAGGTTGTAGAAAAAATGCTTTTAAAAGTTAAAAAAAAAAGTCTCTGATGATTGTGCGGCTCAGCTGGGCATGGGGGGGCCGCAGGGATTTTTGCTACCAGTTCTCCGAACCACCCGCTGCCATCGCTACCGGATCGGGTGATCTGGTCCGAACTGGGAGCATTTCACCCGTTTTGTAGGAATGTGACAAGCTTGCTGTCAACTCTGAAGCTTACCTGGCTGAAGCCATATTTCTCCTGCCTCAGAGTTGCCACGAACTTTGAAAGGGGAAAGGGAGGGAAGAAGTAGATAGACCGGCTACCCATCAAAACAAAAAGTTTTCCTGTGGGAACCAAGGTCATCCCAACAGATGGCAGAGGAGTGACGTAGCAGCCTTCCAGTTACCTTCATTGAACAATGTGACCGGTGACACCTGGGGAGGGAATATTTGTTTGCTCTTTTCATTAGGGGGAAAACTGCAGGAACCTTTAGAGTTGGTTTTCACTAGCTGTGCCGATATGGTGTGTCCAATAAACATGTTCTTTGAGGAATATACCTGTTTCTGAGTTGTGCTTTTGGTTGATGCATTACTCGAAACCCTGACACTTGCACTGACTTCCTGAGGATTCCACCTCTTACATTCAGAATCCCCTTTAGATTTTACCTTTCAAACAAATGGTCTCTAGAAAATCTTTAAAAGGATTAAAGCATTTTACAGTATAAGAATGGCCAAATGATCAAGAGAACTAAAGCAGTGTATCCACTATCTCAGTCCAGATGGACTCTAGGCTCTAAAGAACTCTAAGGAATTACAATAATTGGATTCTTGAGCATGGTAAAAGGCAAGATGGGATAAATACAATATACAACATTAGTAAAGTGGAGAATAATCATTGTTTTCCTTTCTCAAAATATTAGACTCATGGTCATCCCATTAAAGTTAAATAGTGGCAGATGATTGACACATTTTAACTGTGGAATTTGCTTTCACACAACATAGCAAAGCCTGCCAATTTAGGTAACTTAAAAAGAGGATTAAACAAGATAATACCGTATATTGTGATGTCTCTAAGTTTCCCAATCAGTGACTTATATAGGTCTTACAGAAAAAAGTATTTATTGTTCATATTATGTTTTGCCAGCTTTATAGTTGCATCTATTCTACAGATTATTATTGAATGAGAACATTCGATTTTCAACTCTTCATCTAATCCCACAGATAAATATGAGAGTGTGATTATCTGTCTCCTTTGATTCTAATTATTTTTTTAAAAAAATAGTAGTACTTTTGCGGAGCACGATTTCCAATATGCTACTCAAAAGTCCAGCAATCTTAGCTTGAAAGCATTTGAACACACTTGCCATGTTGAACTGAAATCAGTGTTGACTTTTGGCAGAGAACTGGGAAAGATAGTTCATCCTTCTCTTTCATCTTTGCAGGGTGTTGGTTGGCAGAACATGGCTTTTATCTTCCTAAACCGTTTCCTTGATTTAACTGATGTGAGTTTTATCTGGGACTCTTGAGAGTGGTGGGGACGGAAAAGGACTCCATGTTTGTTCTTTCTGATGTTATTTGCTTTCCTAGGCAATTGAAGAGGGCTCCCTTGATGCTGTAGACCACTCAGACTTCCAGAATACAGATATCCCTTTTGAAGTGCCACTGCCTGCCAAGCCACATATCTCAGTGAGTGTGTTCTCGTATGCGTGCGCAATTTCAATCCATTTCTATTTTGAGCAGGGGAGACAGTATTTGTAAGGGGCCTTGGAAAAGGATATTCTTGCCTGATTCCCAGTCCAGTTGACTCATACTCTTCCACCACCCATCCCAAGTATTATTACTGCTGCCACTTTTCATTCATTCTGAGTGTCATATGTTTATTTGTGCTAGGAAGACCAGCGTGAGGAGATCCGTGACTGGGTTCTCACTGTCTCCATGGATCAGCGGTTGGAACAGGTACTGCCACAAGATGAACGTGATACTTACGAAGCTTCTCTGGTAGCAGCGAGCACAGGTGTGCGCTCCCTGCCCTGCCTTATCACAGGTGAGCAGAGCAGCATGGCATTTCAGCATGGCTGAAGGTATAATGGAACATATCCTATCTTCCCTCCATAAGATTTTCAAATGGTGCCTCTTCCCCACCCCAATATTAACTTGTCCATTTTTCCAGACCCTATTCTCATCCACTGTGGGAGAATAAGGAGAGAAAAAGTATTTTAAATTGTCCTGTAGTTATTTAGAAAGTCCCTCTTCTTCCAAACTCCTGACCAAAAAATATATGGTGCTGCTTTGCTTACGTTCAGAAGAATGTTAAACTTAACTTCTACTCTGCATTTGATTTCTTTTAATATACCATTCTTTTAACTAATACATTTATCACTATTCAATTTTTTGTTTTGCCTACTATATTTATATTTTAGCATTTACTTCTGTACGTTTTAACTTGTAAGTTTTTACCTTGAAAGATTATCATTTTAAGCATTTCATATTTTTAAAATCACATCCACAGTTCTGACTAGTGATAAAGTTTCCTCACTAAAGAAAGCTAATTTGTCCTGGTTGAATCCATGAGTCCATTTATAGTTATCTGCAACTACTCTACTTCTCTTTTTTAAAATAGTTCATTGCTTTATGATAGGCAATAAAACCAAGACAATCAATTACGGCATTCAAAATGAAATAACCTAACTATAAGGATTACTCACAATCTTTCAAAACAAAGATATAGTAGAGTAAAATAATAAAACACAAGACACCATGTATAATTTAGGGGAGGGGTGAATTCCAGAACATGCGAATAACCACGGAGAAGGCCTGACAGACCTTATTCACACCCCATGAATTTCACAACACGGAGAAAATTTCATCAGGACATTCCTAAATGTTTGAACTGGATGGGATGGAGTCCATTTTGTTAAGCTCATGTCTGATATAACTTTGTTTGATGTCTTAACCATTACACCAAACTGGTTCATTAGTCATGTCTGATATACTTTGTTTCATGTCTGATATAACTTTGTGTATACCATATACAAGGGTGGATTTGATTTAAATTGAGTTGATTTAAATCACAATTTAAATCATGATTTAAATCACTAGTAAAAAGGCTTGATTTAAATCAACTCGATTTAAATCATAATTTTTAAAGAGGAACTGTCATCTCTGCTACTCCTTTGACCCACTGTTGACTCACCGATAGTCCCAGTGTTGCAGAATATACAGCCTCATGCTATATAACTAAGCTCCATTTCATGCTGAATAAACTAAATTATTTATGTATCTTAAATAGAAAACTATCTTACGATAGATTTTTACCCCAAAAGTTTTTTATTAAAATAAATTCGATAAAAATGAAAAAAATCTGATTTTTTTGATTTTTTAAAAAAATCATTGATTTTTATCCACCCTGCCATATACTATAGCATATGTATATACTAAGGCTATAAGGGCATATACAGCTAGTCCTCAACTTACAACACTTCATTTAGTGACCATTCGAAGTTACAACAGCACTGAAAAAACGACCTTTTTTCACATTCGACCATTGCAGTATCCCCCATGGACACGTGGTCAAAATACAGATACTTGGAAACTGATCCATATTTATGACAGTTGCAGTGTCCAAGGATAATTGATCATTTTTTGCAACCTTCTGAAAAGCAAAGACAATGAGGAAGCCAGATTCACTTAACAACTGTGGCAAAAAGAATTGTAGCATGGGGTAAAACTCAACAGCTGTCTTGTTTAGCAATAGGAATTTGGGACTCAATTGGGATCTTAAATTGAGGATTAAGGCATTCTATATTTAAAATAGTCCAAATTAATCTCTAGTATGATCAAGAAGCTACCCTAAGGTTCAACAGAATACATAGAAAGATTTTTTGTTTGCCAAAATTTGAAGAGAGAAATTATTTCCTGGGCAGGAACCTGCTCCTTCAGCTGAGTTTTACAATATGTGAGACCCTCTTTATGTCCTTTTAATATGTTTTGTTTTCCTTCTCCCCACTCAGGCTATCCTGTACTAAGAAATAAGGTGGAATTCAAGTGTCCTGGCAAAGAGGCAAACAAGGAAAGCTGGAACAAGTTTTTGATGGCAGTCAAGGTGAGGAAGAGAATGAAGGTATAAGAAAGCAAGCTAGCAATCATAAGTAGAAGAGGGCACAGGGCAAGATATGTTGTTCATGTTGTCTTTGTTGTAAGCCGCCCAGAGTCCTCGGAGAGTGGGTGGCATAGAAATACGAATAATAAATAAATAAGAAAAGTAGGCAAGCTTGCCCTATAGCCTAAATCTATCAACTCTGATCTCAGCCCTAGTTTTACTCATGCCTTCTTTGCAGATGTCACACAGCCCCCCCTGCCAGGATGTTCTCAAATTCATCAGCCAGTGGTGTGGAGGGCTGCCCAGCACCAGTTTCTCCTTCCAGTGACCAACTCAGCGAGAGCATTTCCTTAAGTCTTCAACCCCCTTTAGATATTTATTCTCCCATATTAAATATCTTGTTTATATAATGATATTGTCTGCCTTCTTTAATTGATGTGGCATTTATTATCTGTTATGTTAAATGTCCTGCAACTCTAGAGACAGAAACTCAAGGGAGGTGACAAAAGATAACAGTATGAAAGGGGAGGCTGTGGAAAATTGGATTATAATGGTCATGCTGCATTGGAACAAAGTTCACTTTGGCACAGGATTGCATTTCAAATGGAGCCAATAGGCAACTGCCTCCAATCTGTAATCATTTGGCTAGTGTGAGCTATATGTTGAAGTTTGTTGTTTTATTCCAATGGATCTAAAGGCATTAGATGAGGAAGTCTATTTTAAAGACTGTATATATTATCTAAAAGCCAAGCAGTGTCAAATCTGTTTGGTACTTGGAATGGAGGCCACTAAGACATTTCAAGGCTTGAGCTAACTTGGATTTTTTTTTAAAAAAAATCATCCTTCAAGAATGCATTAGTGAATGAATTCATGAAGGAATCCGGAGTTGAGTTCAATTCAGAGACTTTTAACTTGACTTGAAAACAGAAACACTCCTAATTAAAACTGTAAGAACTGTAATTGTAGTGTGAAATATATACCATGCAGGAATTAAAGGAGGTTAAACCAATAATAAAAATGAAAGAAAAAGACTTTCAGGGAATAATAAATTAAAATATCCCATTTCTGATGCTACCTTACAAATTGCCTGGGCCCATTGCCCGTTGGAAAAACAAGATTTTAAAGCTTCCCTAAAGGACAAGAAAATTGGGACCATGCTGGTATCACGGGAATGCTGTTCCGAAGGGCAGGAAGAACACAGAGACACATTTCTTGAGGTTCTCAGATGGACATTATTTTATTGATGGGTCATATAGAATGCCAATCCTACTAGACTTTACAATATAGGCAAATACAATTAGAAAGGTGGTGGTGGTGTAGCTATCCATGCCCTAAGCCACGTAGCCATGATGTGTCCATATATACAAAGATCAAACTTGTACAGGACATGGTATTCCCTATGTCACTCCCTGTGTTCCATTCCCTGTGGAACTGGAAGTGGAACTTTGAAGAATCAAGATAGGAAGAGTTTGAACTTTGATGTTAAAGAAGATTCCTGAGAAAATGGCGGCCAAGAAAACAAACCAATGGATCATTGAACAAATCAACCAAGAGTTCTCACTGACACAAATTATCCTAATTTTGACATACTATATACAAAGATCTAACTCTCTGGAGAAGCTCCATCTCTGAGAAAGATGGAAGGAAAGAGAAGATGATGACCAGTAGCAAGGTCAATGGACTCAGTTACAGTACTGATGAATGCACCTTTGGGAGTTCAGAAAAAACAGGGATGGGTTGTCAGGGAAAATGTGGTCATTAGGAGTCAAAAATGATTTGATCAATCAATCAAAGCCATGTAGAATCAACCAGCAGCATGAATTGCAGTGGGAAGCTAAGTGCAAAGACATAAGGTAAGTAAGGATCCTTCTGGCATGGCTTCTTAAGAGATGCAAATTTAGAAAGAGCTTCAGATAACATAGTTTTTCCCTCTGGGGAAGTGCAATACCATCCAGATCTAAAGCTGGGAAAGCTATTGGAAATAAAAGAACTTGGAATCCATACCCACAGTGTTGCTTGGGTTGAGTCCAAACCTGCTCCTCACTATTCAGATCTTAACAACCTCCAAGCTATGAGAGAACTGTGAGCTGCTTAGCTGAAGCTACAACATTTTCTTGATCAATTATTTTAAGTCAGGCATTGGAAGCCTTATCTGTAACTTTGTTTAGTCCCCACAACAGGTGTTTATGCCTCCTGGTGAGGCCAGTTAATCCTTCAGAAAGTTTCAGATTACTAATTGAGTACTGTCATTGTGCTATTCTTAACATGGCAACAAAGTGCTTCCTACTGGTTGTAGGTGATTAGAGAATATTGATGTGCTAATGAGAGTTAAGGCTTTTCTGTAGATTCAAGGTACAGAATGCAACAATTACTTTTTCCCCCATGTTTAAATACTTAACCCATTTCATTTAGAAAGCAGTGATTATCATGCTATGTAGAATAAGTCTGAATTCAGCGCAAGTGTTTACATTCAAAATTCATTTTTTCATTCCAATTTGACCATGTGCGCCAACCTTACAACACTTAAACTCGCTCTTTCAATCTTGAAGTCACTTAAATTCAAACTGTTTTGCATATCAAGTGCTGATGCAATACTCCTAAGCCTCTTACATTAGAAAGAAGCTTCTGTTCTTACCTTTGAAGTTCCAATTAAACAGAATGATACAGATAAGGAACTGACACCTGGTCCCCAAGTCAAATTCAGCTGACTGATGCAACCCATGTGATGCTGTACATTAAAAGGGAGCAATAGCCTGCAACTTACAGTTTGCTTATTGACTATTAGATAGATAGAATTATAAGTACCTTTTATCTGCATCAGGAACTGCATAAGATAAAAGTAATCAAGTACTTAGGAGCTGAGGACTTGGCAGCACAAGGAAACAACAACCAATCGCCAGCCATCAACATACCAATCAACCAATAGGAAAGCACCACATAAATAGGAAACAGAATAGCTCAAAGCACATAGGACATAGAGAGAAGTTCCCCGAGGATGGGCTCTAACATGAATCTGAAAACTCAGAAGACTAAATCTCTGGTCACAGTGATGGACCCAGATTGGATCTTGCAATTGTCCTGGGAAACATATATTTGCCTTCATTCGTAAAAGCAATCAACTCAACAGTATGGAAGGTTTTTTTTCCTGTTCAACACAGAATTGTTAACACTGGAAGGTCTTCAGATATCAGCCTACATAAAATCTTAGTACTAGGATCTTTTCCAGATGTTACCTAGACAAAAGGTAACAGACAAAACGTCTGCAAAAAAAAACCCAAACTCAGAAAACTCACACAACCCAGAAACTAATAATATTTGCTACAGAACATAGTTCTCAGAAACCAAGGGAGCATTTTTCTTTCTAAAGCAAAAGCTGTGAGCAATTTTTTGGTGAATAAGCAGAAGCCAAAATGAGGTTCAGATTCAACCTAGATGCAGTCAGTGGATGAGATCATACCTTTAAAAATATGAAAGCAGTGATCAAGAAATTTCAGGAGTACAAACAGCCCAATACCAACCACTTTTGCCCTTTCCCAATGAGCAGAAGAATGCACTAAGTGGCTCCTTTTAACTCTGTGATTCCGATTCCCAGATTCCAATCACAAACAGGTTGCAGTTAATTATTTACAAAACAATTTATTAAAAATAGGAACAGAAATGACACTTGGAACAGCTCCAGCACAGGAAAGGTTGAATTTCTCTGATAAACTGGCCCCAAGCCTGCAGGCATTAGATAATATCCTAAAAGAAAAGATGGTTTAACATTGCCACCTGCTATCTGAACTGGAACTTCCTATCTACTTCCTCTATTGACCAGATGGAACCCTCACACCACACAATAGATGCAGCCAAGGATATTGGAAGCAAGGCTGGTGCATGAAGCAACTGTGGGGAGGAGAAGAGTCCATCTGGAGGGGATAAGGCAATGACTGTGGGGCTAGAGAGTGCATGTGTAATATGGAGGGCCAGCATGGGATGGGGTAGAACTTAACTTCTCTGTCCCCCCCACCCTTTTAAATAACAAGACAGACATCTGTGCTGTGCAAAAAAAAAATAACCTTTGTACAATTCAAGCAAAAGAAAACTCCATGCATGTGAGCCCAGAAAGAGGGAGAGGGAAGGAAGGCCATTGGCCACAGGGAAAATAATACTGACAAGGCACACAGCCCTCCCCCCTCACCTTGCCCCCCTGCCTTTTAAGACTGGCAGCGATTGTCTGCAGGACCTGGCTATAACACATGCGGGAGGCACATCCAAGCTGGCAACGGTGGTGGCAGCGGCTTAGAGTAGTACCCTACACAGATGCAGAGCAGGTACACCTGCTAGCAGCAAGATGGCCATTATGATGATACAGTGACAGCTGCCAGTGCCCCATTCCGTGAGTAGAAGAACTTGTTGAATGCCTCTTCAAGTAAACAGCTAAGACGGCTTTGATCAGCCTACAAAACAATGGGGGGGAAAAACACTGTAAGAAAACCTGTCCCTATACTCTTACTGGCTACAGTGAAGTTCCCCATAAAGAGAAAAGAAGTCTTTTGGTGAACAGGACTGAAACGTACCTCACTGATGAATCCTAACTGAACCAATTCAGCTGCCAGTTCCTGAATATTGTCACCTAAGGAAGGAAAATGAGAGAATTGGTATGTTCTCTTAAGATGAAAAAGAAAAGAAGAGAAGAACAAGGACTTACTGGGCAGTAGGTCACAGCTCAAGTGCCGATTCAATTTGTCTTCCAGTTTCAGCAGCAGTGTCAACTGAATGAAAGGTGGGGCATAGAAGAAAAAAGGAAATTGCATTTTCATCTTCAACACTAGGTAGAATTCTGCCCCAAAAGGAAATAGGCCATTGTAGGCAAATGGAAGCCCTAGACTGGTATAAGTCACCCAGCTTGAGGCAGATACATACATGGTGCTTCACACCCTCCTCCACTGATTCAATGTTGCACTGCATCAACAGCACCTGGAAATGACAAAGGAGTGTGATAAGGCGAGGCTTTGCTATTATCGGCCAAGGAGATGCGGATTAGGGACCAGCTACTCACTTTGCGAGTCTCCACTTCTGCTGGCTCTGGTGTTGGAGTCTTTACTGATGGGGGGGCAATGGGAGATTTCACCACTTCCTGCTGTGGCTGCTGAGGTCGGGGCAGCCCAAAGGCAGTAAGTGGATAAATTCCATTTCTGTGGAACCACAAATGGAATAACTCAACTCTATGTATTGCAAGCTAATTCAGTGAACTAACAACAAAGGGACCAGGTTGGCTTGGCCAGGACATTAGCTAGCTTCAGTAACAGAATCCCACTGTGAGTCATTATAGGAGAAAGGGGCATACCTCACATCTTCCAAGAATTTGTCTAGTTCCAGCGCTGGGGACTGTGAGAATCTAGGACAAGACAAAGCACCAATTTAGTTTTTACAGCATAAAGTACATCTACCCTTTAACGAGCCAACTGTCAATTGCTTCCCATTCCATCTAATATTCTGCTGACCTCAGTTCATTGCATAGAAACAAAGAAACTCAATTCCAAAATTCCACACTCCACCTCAAAGCTCTCTTTCCCCCATCAGTTCCCAACTATTCAAACTCACATCATACGGACACCATCGCGGTCAGCATGGTTGATTTCAGCCAGTACAGCACTCATGTCCAAGTTCTTGGTCATTTCTTCAAGTGCGTTCTCAGGGATCATGTCTATCACAAAATAAAAGGTACACATTACACTATTTTTCCTTCACTAACCAACTGTTATAACTAGTGGGCTTCCTAAACATGCTTTCCATTTTTCCCCTGAAGAGTTTTTAAAAAATGGAGATTAAAAAAAACAGATTTAAGAAATACAGCAAAGAACTAACCATGCTCGTGAAGAAAGAGGGGAAAAAAGCATGGCTATCCAGAATGCTGTACATGCGCCATAGAAATTTTAAAAAGAAATAAAATATAAATGGAATGATTGAATGAAAATGATTTGTAGGTGGAGATCTAACTATTCAGTATCATGAAAACTTAAGCAGACTTTAAAATTATGTTCTAAAAAGATGTCCACATGAGGAATGAACATGTTAAATTCAAACTGATGGCATAATTCTAAATGTTGGTACAATTTTAACATCACACATAGACTGAGGGAAACTAAGTGGTTATAAAGATTTTAATTTTGTACCAAAAAAGTGCATTAAAAGTGCAATATAACCTCCTACAAAAACAAACTATTTTTAGTTTAGAAAAAAAATGAAAGTCAGTGAATGACTTTGAATCAATCTCTCCATCTCAGTCCAACCCACCTCATAAGGTTGTTGTTGTCAGGGAAATAGGAGAAGGCAGCTGTGTTGGATATGTTACCACCTTGAGTTTATTTGTAAAAATAATAAAGGCAGGATACAAACAAACAAATAAAAAATAAAGGACGGGTAGACATGTGCAACAGGAAGATTTATAAAATTGCACATATAGTAGTTTATATGTATGATGTATGTATGTATGTGTGTATTTTTCTTTTTCTTTTTTTTTCTCTCAGCCAGGTTTTTCCTACATAAATCAAGATCTTTATACAGCCATAGTTCAGTGAAATCTCATTCACTAGTTTCTAGGCTTTATCAGATATCAAATCAGCATTTTGCTGTCTGTTGTGAGACTTAAGGGAGACTAAGATAGATCTATTTCTGACTAGTTTGTCTTCTTCAGTTAGCCACACCCTCATCTCATGTCTCCTCCCTGTAAAGGTCAAATATTTATTTTATTCTCTTTTCGTAGGTCTTTATGTGTATTTTTCTCTCAGCCAGGTTTTTCCTACGTAAATCAAGATCTTTATATATATATCAGAGTATTTTATATTCCTAGGAAGAGGTCGATCTCACTGAGGTAATAGACATTACCCTAGCTAATTTAATCCTTTTAACTGAAATCATTATCCAGAATTAACCTGGGACCCTCTCTATGCAAACTGATACTCTAGAGATAAACTACAATGTCTCTTCCCCCCTCTCCCCAACAAGCATATTATTTTAGACAATGTATTTAATATTTCTTTGTTGGGGCTTTTTACTACTATCCAAATGAAGAGAGCTAGACTGAAGTCCATCCACATTTATGTATGTGTTTTTCATATTTCAGAACCATACATCTCCCTCATTTATCTATTATAATAATGGAAACTCAATCTTGAGAAAGTAGGTTGCTAATGTCTGACTATTAGGAGGCACTAGGAGAAGACATATGAGAGCATCCAAAAATCATTTGTCAGGCTGATCAATCTTGCTTAGATACAAAGAAAGCTATTATGGACTTCTCTGTTCATTTTGGCTGCCTCCTTTTAGTAGATTTGAGTTTTTCTGCTTTGTAATTTCATTTCGGGGTATTTCTGGATATATTATGAAGTATTAGTTATTGAGCTACACATTCATTTCATACAAAATATTATTTTTAGAGTTCCAGTCTGGCTTCCGCCGCCGCCAGATGGTCCTCTGAGACCGCCAGCCCCGTCGCCCGTAAAGACCGCCAGCCCCTTCACATCTGAAAGGCGGCTCGAAAAACTCCATTTCCTAAAGGAAATGTGAGATAGAGCTGGCAAGGGCAGGTAGAGCCCTCTGCGAAGTCCCCAGAGTTCTTTTTTTACTCTTGGGGACGAAGCAGGTTGTGGCTCCCTATTTCCGCTCGCCACTGCTCCAGGCTAACTCTGCCTTTTTGCAGAGCTAGGCGCTGGGACCAGACCAATCAATGAAATTAACAGATCATCTGAATAAACAGGATGAAATCCAGATCGGGGATCCTAAACTGCAAGTATTCTAACCCCAAGACTGATTTTAAAATTAAAGAAGAGTGAAAGGAGGAAAAAGGAGAGTTTAAAATGGCAACTGGCCGAGGCTTGAGAAAAGCTGAAAGCGAAAGTCCTTCCGTTTGAATAGTTTATAACGTTACAAAGTTACAAAGTATCTAGCAAAAGTGCTGGTTAGAAGTGAAGAGAAAAAACTCTTACTTCATGTTTCTTCCTTCTTAGAGACTTGTTATTGATATTGTTTGGAGAGAAGTCTTCTTTCTTTAAAAAGAGTTTGTTTGTGTGGCAGGATGGCGTCAAAACTAACAAAGCCAGACAAACAAGCAGCGGGGGGGGGGGGTTCCCCCATTTACAAACTATGTGAACAAGTTTCGAACTTGCAGACTCAGAAGAATGGCTTTAACCTAAAAGAATTTGTTCTGGAGGAGATGGCAAGACATGACGAGATTGTGAACCAGAATTTTGAAAAATTTAGGCAGGAAATTAAAGAATTGATACAACTAAAATATGATAATTTGCAACAAAAGATTGTAAAAGTGACTAATGCTTTTTCAGAAATAGTTATAAAGATGGATAAAAATATCAAGTTATTAGAGTCTAAAATGGAGGAAGTTGATGTTAAGATTTATAATTTGGATAATAAAATACAAAGAATTGAAAATGATTTGATAAATATTCAAGATAATAGCTCAGAAGTAAAGTCTAAGAAGGAAGCTGATCACGAGATTTACAATGCAGAAAATATAAAACAAGGGATTAAAAAAGAAGTTACAATGATGCAATACAGGCTCACGGAATTTGCGGTTAGAATGAGAGGGTTACAGGAAAATAATAGAGATGATTTAAGAAAAATATCTGCTGAAGTTCTGGCTGGGATTTTAAAGGTTCATCCTGGTTCATCCCGTATCTTGTAAGATTGACAAGGCCTATAGAGTAAATTCTTGGATTGCAAAGCAAAGGCAATTGCCTAGAGATGTGGTGATTTATTTTACAGATAAAGGAATAAGAAATGATATTGTGCAAAAATCTTTTAATTCTACTCTACAACTGAATGGTAGAAAGATCTGGATATATAAAGAGTTGCCGCCCAAGATGTTAAAAGACAGAAAGAAATTTGGATTTTTGGTGACTGAGCTAAAGAAACAAAACATCTCATTCAGGTGGGATGCTCCAGTTGGTATAATATTGAGATATCAAGGAGAAAGATACCAACTAAATACTGTTGAAAAAGCGGAAGAATTTTACAACAAGATTTTCAAAATGGGTTCAACATCTCCATGTATAATACATGAGTGGAATAAAGAAAAGCAAAATCAACAAGAGATAGAAATTCAGGATAAGCAGATGGAGGTGGAAGTAATGGAAAAACAACAAGTTACAGAGGTCTTTGTAGATGAGCCGCTTCTGGATTCTCCTTCAGAGGTCTCAGCTGGATTATTTATAAATACAAGCGAGGCGGCTTTGGATTCAAATGTGATGACTTATCAAGTTACAGACCAGCATGGAAATCAATCACTTGATATACAACTCATAGAAAAGAAACCAGAATGGAGACTTAAGCCACAAAAGCAAAACCAACAAGATCAAGTTATAGATCAGCATGGAAACCAAACAGTTGATATACAACTTATAGAAAGGAAACCAGGATGGAGATCTAACCCACAAAAAGTCAAGAAAAGAAGAAGCGGGTCCTACAAAAATAAAAACTTTTAGACTAAACAACAGTTTAATGCCAGTTATCTAAGAGATGATTGAATACACGAAAATATAGCTGAGGCAAAGTATTGGTTTATATTATCTTGAGGAGAGTGACAGACTTCTGCAGTGCCGTACGTTTGGGATGTGAAAATGGCCTTAAACTGAATGGATTGGAACTATCTATTTTGGATTCTTTGACAAATGTATTACGTTTATGCTGAGCTACAAGACAAGAGAATTATCGCATTGGGGCATGCAGAAGATCTGGCTGTTACCCCAACACGGTGGTTGGAATTAATAATCTAGATGGAAAATATTATAGACGACATTATATGGAATATAAATATAAAGTCACTCGGGTGGTTTTTTATATATGAAAACATTTACTATTGATGGGGGCAGATGGTAACTGAAGATACCGAATATACTGTTGGAATTAGGATGTGATGTTACCCTAACATGGGTGATGGAGTTTACAATCCAGCTGAAAGACACTACAGAAGATATCATATGGATTACAAGCTTAAAGTCATTTGAAGATTTTATTTATATAAGGGAATACTTCTTAGTGGTGTGGGCAGAAGAATAAAGATATTAAAAATTATTATGTATGGTAGTCCTGTAGGAAAGTGGGTGGAGATAGGTTAGCTTATTGATTGTTTAGTTTAAGAAAAGGGATATTATGTTTAGATATGAATATATGTAAAAGATTTGAGTTAAGCTATATATGTATGGGGGTGGAGGAAATGGGCAGACTATGAGTTGAATAAATGTCAAATTAGGATTTATTATATAGTTTTATAGTTGAAGGTTGCTTTGAAATGTTATATTAATATATATAAAAGATTTGAATTAAGAGATATATGTATGGGGGAGGAGGAAAAGGGTAGATTATGAGTAGAAATTGCTAAACTGGGGGATATAAGAATATTATTATCTTAAATTAGGAGTTATATAATGTTACAGTTGAATGTTATTTTGAAATGTATAGTATAAGGGGGATATAATAATATTATTAGAAAGAAAGGGTCAGTGTATGGGGGGTGGAGCAAAGGGATGGTAAAGTATTATATAATCTGTTATGAATTTGGGTTCTATTTTGTAGAAGCCACAGGGGGAGGGGAGGGGGAGGGGGGGTTAGGGAGGAGGGGGGAAAAAGGGGGGGGAAATTTGTATTTGAAAAACTTTTTCAATTAAAAAATATATATATTATTTTTAGACACTAGTGAAGGATTTTGCTCTTAGCAGTAGTCCGCAGATTTCTGTTGGCTATACTCACGCTGATGGCCCACAATGCAATGGGCTGCCAAAAGTTTCAGAGAGGGTACTTCAAACAAAGCCTGATGGAAGAGAAGCTCACGAGCTGTGGGTCGTTTGCTAGGTTGTGGCTCCAGGCACTTCTGAATAAACTCCTAGAAAGGAAAAAGGAATCAAATTTTGTGCTAATCCTGAGAGCTGGGAAAAGAATGGAAGAGAAAAGCAAGGAAAAGAATTGAGGACAATCTTACTCGTTGTAATGGATCCTCTAGCAATTGGATGGCATTGTTAATAGCTTCTTGTGGCACGTAGGAAGATTCGCCATTTCCCTGAATCTCTAGCACTGCCATCTATCAATATAGAAACAGATGTCAATGGGTGATATCTTTAGATCGCCAGAGAGGTGTACCTTTTATCAGAAAATTTCATCAGCCACCACAGAATTTTTTTTCTCATCACCCTATATGTGAACCAAAGCAATACCCCTATTTTTATCTTTCCACTAGATTTTTACTGTCAACAAAGAAATTGCTTTCATTCAACCATTTAATTTTATTAGTCATAATATTCCTTCAGACAAGAGCCTATCAGGATTCAAATCATATAAGGAATTTAGAAACAATCTTAATTGGAAGAGAACAAGAGAAAAAAAATAATGGAACCCCCTTTAGGCCTGTTCTCCAAACCCTGAAGTTATAACAAAAACTATCCCCACATCTTCTTTGTTGAGTGAGGAAGATGACCTTGATAGAAATACCGAGAATTTCTAAACAAAGAGGGCTAAAACATTCTATAAGTCCCAAGAAAATATATTTGGAAGCAGCTTAGGTAAATGATTCACTGAAGTACAGGTAGTTCAGATTAACAACAATATGAACTCCTTGAGTCTGTTGGGGGTGCTACTTGGAACCCTGACACAATGATTGGGAACAAGCAGTGGGCTTGTAATGGGCAATGTCATGTGACTGTGCCAATTTACAACAGTAGCTCTAGCTGTAGACATTAAGCAAACCTCACACAGCTGTTAGGTGCAACATCACATGACCACCACTTGCAATCTCCTGCCAGCTTCCCGACTGACTTTGCCCGTGGGAAGCTGACAGCGAAGGTTGCAAATGGCAATCGCATGACCATAGGATGCTGCAGCTGTCAAAATTGTGAGGCAATTGCCAAGCACCCAAATTAAAACTACACTATTCCAGGGGATGCTGCGATGGCACAACATCTAGGACTGGGCCTAAGTCTTCCCATTCCGCACCATTGTAAATTCAAACAATCACTGAATAAATGGTTGTTAACCAAGAACTACCTGCATAAGAAGGAAGATAAAGCACAGTCCAATTTGCCAAATAAGTCTTAACATGTACAGGTGGGGCTGACATCTTCATATACTAATTGCCCTCCACCTTACCTCTAATGCACACATTCCAAAGGAGTAGATGTCCACTGCTGTAGTCACATGTGCAACTTCTGGAACAAAGAATAATAATCAGAAGCTATCTCTAAGGCAGAGAGAACAGACTGAACACTTTTTCTGCAGTTAATACAGAACTGCAGGTCCCAATACCCTCGTATTCGTACCGCCATACTCTGGAGCAAAGAAATGCAGGTTCTTCTGCTCCTCACGACATGTCTTCACATGATTGTTGATGGTATCTGGGGCAACTATAAGAGAAGAGAATTGTAGAAGATCAGAGCCCATGCCTCTCTTTCCTTTCTGGTGTATGGGACTTGAGGCAGCTTCCATCTAGTTCATCTCTGCAAGGAACCCCAAACAAAGAAGCACTGCTCTTGTCCGGCCTCCCCAGCTTTCAGGCAGCACCACATCATAAGCGAACTCAGAAGCAAAAAGAAGGGATGCCTACATTCTCTTCCAGAAACCCCAGGTCTTTTCTGCGTCAACTCAAAGCCAGGCAAAGCAATCATCTGATCTTTCTAAAGAAACGGACATGAGAAGAAACTAGATTCCGTATGTATATACACACACACACACACGCTATTAGAATAGGTAAGCAGCTTTTGTCCGTTCTTGAAAGTAAAAGAGCCCATTCTCCCTAACATTTTTTTATTTTGGATAGTTGCACCAAGCCACTATTTTTCCAGGCAGGCACAGATGCAGGCAAAGCTCAAAGTAAATCCCAAAATGCTGGTACTTTACCCATCACCTTGCAGTCTTATGCAAAGAAAGCAACTTCCCAGTAACATGCCCAATTGTTCAACAACACTTACCCCCTATTTTTTTCACAACTTTCTCAGTTGATACCGCAAACAAAGCAATGCTTCTGGCAGCACCTGAACATTTATAATTTCTTTTAAAATATATTCAACTTGCTTATTAAAATAGTCCCTAAATTGACCAGTAAATAAAGATAAACAAAGCGGTCAGTGAATGACTACCACCAATTCTTAAGAAGCTCCTGGCACAAGCCTCATTATAGCCAAAATACAAAAATCATCCTGAGAAAATTTGGAAACCAATAAAGATCCACTGCAGACAGGGTAAAACTTTGGCTGACATAAAAAAAGAAAGAAAAAACCTAAGCCAGCGTATTAACCATAGAGAACTGTTTGTCTGCTATGTTCTTCCAATATTAATTAGCTCAGTTAAAGATCTAGTGGATGCCTTTACACAATGTACAAAGCTTGACTTTTTTTTTGCTTTTTTATGTGTGGCTTAGATATTCTGGAAAGTTAGTCCATGTATTTAGTTTACTGTTATTTATATTACATAGATCCAGGAAATGGGTTAATTTATTAACTAAGATACATCTATTGTATAAATCCAGCCTTAGGCTCAAGGATGGTGCAAGCTAATTCACTCTATTTAAGCAGTGTTAAGAGATTCTCAACAGCTGTTAGACCCTATTGACATGACAGAAAACCAGCATGTGGAAGTCAAGCAGCAGAGGGTGCTTAAGACTAATGAGAAGGGATAACATGGAAGAGAGTATTTGTAGCTCAGAGTTGAACTGTGGAGTCCTTGGTGCTCTGAGCTTGTGGTTTTCTTGAAGACATTTAATTACCAAACTAGGTAATATCATCAGTACTACAAGGTATGCTCCCATTTTATATACTAGTGGCTTGCCCTGTCAGTGTTGGTAGGAGTGGTCTTGGTGGTTCCTTGATTAAGTTATTGTTTACTGTTACTGTTTTTGTCCAAGTTACTTCATTATTGGTGTAATCTTGGTATCTCTCTTCATCTGGGTGTTGATTGTTGGTGAGGAGATGTTTTGGGTTTTTTGGTTTCCTTTTTCACTTTTTGATTGTTTCTTTTGAATGGTATGTAGATGTTGTTTATCTGTATGTGCCTGTTGATATGCCAAGTTCAGAGAGCACCAAGGACCACAAACAACTATTTCCCCCAAGCAGAAAAAAAATGCTGGCGGGACCAGACTGAGCCTCTATACCTTAAACCACAGCCCAGAATAAAATTGATCTAGTAGCAACACTATTGCAGTCAAACAAATTAAAAATATATTAGCTTTAGCTTAATGTCAAAATCTACTCTCTAATAAAGTATTTCCAGATATTTGCTCCTATCTGAAATTTTCCTGCAATACGTTGCTTTCTTTACATCCATATACTTTCTGTATCAACCGAAAATCTGGTAAGTGCTTGAAAATGCATATTTCTAACAGTGATCACTGGTAGGAGCTACATTTACGGTTTCTCATTCTGAAAAAGTTTTTATTTAATGAGGACCTAAAACGGGTTGCCTGGTAAAAAGCTTTTTCAACTTGTTCTATGTATGTACCGGTATGTACTATATTGTTTATCAAAATAGAGATGGACATAAATAACAATGAAAATAACTCATTTCCCCATATTATTAAAATTATTGTTATTTATTATATTAATTGCTTGCTAATAATTTGGAATTTATTAGTTGTCCAAATCCAGTGGATTCTACTTGTTAAATAAGTATAGTACTGTAGAGCATTACAGTTATTTTGGTATAAACTTTCATGTACTAATCTTCATTAATACTATTATAGTTCTTTAATTTGTTATACTCATGTTTCAATTTATTTCTGTAAAATTATTAGTTTCATAACTATCTTTCTGTTCATTAATGCTAAGGTTTACATACAGTTTTAAATTAATAAGACTACTGGTGTTTTTCAGTATGTCAATAGTTAAATATGTACAATGTAACTATGTTCTCAACAGCAGTGGTGAAATCCAAATTTTTTTAATACTGGTTCTGTGGGCGTGTCTTGGTGGGCGTGGTGGGTGTGGCGTGGTGGGTGTGGCAGGGAAAGGATACTGCAAAATCCCCATTCCCACCCCACTCTGAGGCCAGCCGGAGGTGGTATTTGCCTGTTCTCTGAACTACTCAAAATTTCCGCTGCCGGTTCACCAGAACCTGTCAGAACCTGCTGGATTTCACCCTTGCTCAACAAACTAAAACTCCATCTCTTAACACTGCTTAGAGACTAATAAATGATTGTGGATTTTTAATGTCGTAAGCTGCTCAAAGTCACTGCATGTGAGTTGGGTGGCCATATACATTTATTTAATAAAATAAATATAATAAGGTATTGTAAATATGCTACTTATTTTAATAAATGTAAGCTAGGTTCACCATATCTCATTTTGTACTGATTAAGGATTAAGCTACAACTGGATTCAGGAAGTCTAAAATAAACTATATTATCGCTTAGCACAATGTTTAAATCCAGATAATGAAATGGAAGTAATTCCACCTTCGTCCTATCATATGCACAGCTTAAGCAAAAGAATAGTATTCCTTTTCACATGCTGCCTCCATTTGGCAGCCATCACTCTCCTCTCAGCAGTGTATGGCATCTGTTTTTTGCAATCTTCTGAACTTCTAGACCAAGGACCACATGAACTTGGTACAAGGTTCTTTTCAGTCCTCATTATTGTTGGACATACAATTATCCCAAGGGTTTCTCTCAGCTGGAAACTCAAAGCCACAGTCTCATCATCAGCATCTCTCTTCCATCCAAGCTTTTTTTCTTTCTTTTAATCAGTCCCCAAGGCTTCGTTTTGCCAGACTTGGCTAAAGTTTCACTCGAAGTTCATCTTCTCTAGATGCTCTTTCCTGGCAGCCTGTCTTATTGTTCTGTTTCAATCACTCTACTCTGCCATAAACAGAAAGGCTTGCTTACCTATTATACCTAGCACTGGGATAGAGAAGGCAAGCAAATCCCCAAGGGATCCTTCTATAGCTGAAGGGAATTGAATAGTTCCAAAATAAGAGCATTCAAAGCAGAACCTAATTTTCTGATTCAACTAGAAACCCCAAAAGGAATTCAACATATGTCACTAAACTGGACAACATTTTAGCACTCTTATAAGCCTCACCCATTATCCCTATAAACAGTTGGCCACAGCTCAGGCCACAAGCAAGCAGCAAGCAAAATCCCAATCATAGCCGCAAGGGAAGGAGGTAGCAGCCGCTCCTCAGACAAGAGCAGTTCACATGCAGGAGGAAGCATGCAGCAGGACAGCAGAGAAAACACAGATCAGAAATGAGAGAGAAGGGCAAGACTCCTCTCCAATCAAGAGCCAAGAGCAGGCGCAACTATACTAGAGTCATAAGCAAGGGACACTGAAGGGAAAAAGGAGCTTTTGTATATAATACATATATATATATATATATATGATGCCATTTATGTGTATATATATATTATTATTATTATTTTTAGAAAGTCACAGTCACATCACAGAGCTGAGAGATTTGCTCACCATTAGCAAAAATCCTATGAAAGACTGTTGGCAAAAGAGAAAGAAAAAGAGAGAGAGGCAGCCCATCAGCAGGAAATAAAACTCAAGAATTGATGGAAGAGCCAGCCTTTCAGCTAAGCCACTGTACCTCCTGTAGCAATGGGACAGACTGTGTTTGTCTCATCAGGACAGAGTGAAGGGTTTTTTATCCTGAACCTCTATAAAAATTCACAAAGGAGGTCAGTGCTCAGCTGTTTTGGGTACACAGTCTCCACGTGAAGTGAGACAGGAGCCAAATATATCACCTACATTTGGCCATCCATCAACTGCAAATTATCTTCTACTTCTCAGAATCTACTTCTTAGTCCAGAGCCATCTTTCCGCCCTCTACCACTACCCACTCTTTCCCTTGACTTGCTGTTGGGTGGCCAATGAAACAAACAAAATGTTAAAGTTTTGATATTTGTGTAGTTACTTACCAAGCACATCTAAATTATATTAAAGTAGCCAAAATATCTTTACACTCCCCAAGGCATGTCACAACTTTTAAGCACCCCTAATGTTTGGAAATTGAAAGTTGAAAAATTTGACACGCCCTAGATCACTGGCCAAGTGTCTTTCCTTGGAGGAGGAAAAGAGAAAAGGTTCAGATGGAGAATCTGCCTGAAGCCTTTCTTGCATTTCATTCACATAGGATACAACACCTCTGGGTGGTTGGTTAGAAAAAAATGTTGTTCATCTATCTCCAAGCCTTTCGATTTTCAAAAATAAATGTGGATTTTTAAATATTTTAGTATTCTTCCAACTATTCCCAAGGAAAGGATATATTCAATGAATTGCTACTCTACCTGGTAAATTCCTATCAGAGATTTTCTAAGTTACATTCCAACCATTTTCCTTCTCCCTCCCTTTTGGACTACACCTCACTGAGAGCTTGTCCTCTGAGTTAGTTATTCAATTTCTCCAACGTCACCTCTGTAGCACTGTCTCTGGACGCCTCAAGGGTAGCCTCTGATGTTGCTGAGTTTGGAAACCTACTGGGATGCATTTGCCTGAACTATGATAATAGAATGGGGAAGAGGAAGAAAAGGCAGAACGAAGATTGGAAAAATGGGAAGAACTCTAATATTCAAAGAAACAAAATTTGTTCTAAGGGAGAGAAAAAGAATGGAACAGTATTTCTTAATAAATTAGGACAAAGATAGAATTAGATCCTCATTCACCCACTACTGCACTCTTATGCTTCTATAAAGCAGCTAGGGAAGCTAAGTGTAATCCTTTAGATAACTCGAGACAGTTCCATGCAGGATGGGTTACTTTTCCTGCCATTCAGCACCCTAGCTTCCTTCTCCTCCCTATTCTTCAATGGAGTTCTTTTGCAGGAAGTCTTCCTCGTTTCTGAACGTGACATGTTTCTGCTTGCTTTCCTTCTCAACGTTCCATCAAAGAGGCAAAATGTGAGTGCATTAAATTTCCTTTCAAAATATTTAATGAGATTTCAATGGCATATATCATTACCAGCTGTGATCAATTTTTCATCATTATAGTATTTTTAATAATTGTTACTAGGATGCTGAGGAAAGAAATGAAAAAGCAAGTGCTTATTTCAAATAGCTACTTCAAGAATTCTAACTTCACACAAGAGTTCTGGGACAAACATACAGAATTATTATTCCTTATTCCCAGGGAAAAGCAGTCCTGGAAGCACAGCGCTCACAAAGCTACTTAAGATAGCTGCATGTCAATTTATTTAAGCTGCCATTAGTCACTGCAAAGCAAACTCTGTTCAGTCTGCTTATTCTCAACTCATGTGAATTACCTGTTCAGAACATGCAGATTCTAATCCATGCACCCTTTCCTCAGATCTACAGAACTCTCCATCAAGACACAATACAAACTACACATAGTGGCTAGTGTTCTAGTTTTGTTCTTCCATAAGAGATAGCCAGTTAACATGACCCTCTATTCAAACAGTGTTGAGCTAGGTTTGTTTTATGTTCACTTCTTGAGTTTGTGTAGTAATCCTAATAGAAGATAATTACGACAAAAACATCCTTCAGATGCAGTGATAGATGTCTGTGAACCTAACTGCAAAATCAGTAACTTTTTAATCCAGTAAAGATTCTTCCTCTACCTCAAAAGGCAAGGAAACAATTACAAGGTCTTTCTCTCAATTAATTTTATCCATACTAGGAAGATTAATTTCAGAATTAGTAATCTTTATTTTTTTGAAGAACTGTTCCATTACATATCTCTTGGAACTACGTTTTTGTTATTTGGAGGCTTGAGTTGTTCCAATTTCGACTTCTTTTAAGAAGATACATCACATGTAATTAAGACTGACACTAAGATCAGTTAATACAATAACTCATTTCAAGAACCACGTTCATTTTACTACTGATGCTTGATTCATGGAGTGTGTGTGTGTAGTATGCGTGTGTATACACACACACACACATATATATATAATATGTATGTGTATTTTTATTTCCATTTTACTTGGATTTTGAAAGCTTTGAGGGGTTCTCAGAGTAGTTTTATTTACTTGATCCATTCTGCATTAAACTCAAAGACACTCACATCATAAAATATTATTATTAATACTTTAATATTATGAGGAATTTGATTCCAATATAGTCATTATGCCCCCCTCCAAATACTTGGAAATTGAAGTTTGAAAGGATGCTATGAGGTAGTGACAACCACCTATTTTTATGGCATTAAAGGTAATCAGATAAATGTATGAGGAATCAAGCTTTTTACAGTTACTACATATGACAGCATTGTATTATTTTGGATACTGGGGCAGCATATTTACATAAAAAGCATAATGTATATTAATCACTAATTTCTGAGAGTTTAATGGGAGTGTGGCAGGATATAAATGTAAATGTAATGAATAAATAAAGTAATATGAGAAATAAAGTGCTCATATTATCCAGCTTATGGACTTCCCTTTGGCATCTAAGTTGGCTATTGGGGAAACAGAATTATGGGTTTCTGAGATCTTTGATTTGTTCCAACACAAGTATTATGTTTGTATGAGTTTTGTTTTTTCCCAGAGTTGACTATCCAGAAACTATGTTTTTATCAATTTAATTGTGGCATTAACATGACCGTGGTTAAATCATGATTAATACTGTCCCATAAGCTTCAAAAGTAATCTTGAGAATTTTCATGAATTAAACCGGCATAATTCATTGAATAGGACATAAGCAGCACACACAAAAAATGAGATGAAATGCTAAGCATATATTTGTGAAAAATGGAGCAGCCAACAGCGATACTTTGCTTATTTACTAACAGCTCACTAACTAAGACTGGCCACAAGAAACTGACAGCCCAAGAAGAAGCGAAACAAAGAGGTCTGCCCATCCTGCCTTCCCCTACAATTCTGATGAATCAGTGTGTTCAAGTGTAAGATTGGCTTGGAAGCAGCCAAGAACAAGCAGCGTCCCCAAGGTTCCAAATGTTTGAATGACAGAGATAAAAATGAGTTGGCAGGAGAGTTTTCTGCCTGCAAAGGAGTAAACAGAGACTCTACAAAAAGAAGATAGAGCAGCCTGCAAGTGGCAAAAGGTCCAGGAAGTTTCCAAGAGGTCAACAACAACAGATGTAAGGTAGAGGCACCAGTTGCAACACAGAGTCCTGCTATACAGACATAACAATATATGCTCCAAGCCCTAGAGGTTTCCTTGGACTAATATAAAGCTTGAACCAATGTCAAGGAACAAAGCAAGCCAAGAATGAATTGTAGCATACATTAAATCACAAACTAATTCCACAACAGCCTCACCTGATCCAATCTTAATAAGTCCATTGTGCTGGATGAAGATGGTATCACAAGTCAAGTTTCCATGAATGATAGGAGGATCACAGGAATGAAGGTAACTGGAACAGCAACACAACAGAGGTGAATCACAGCTACCAGATATACAAATGCATAGTTTGAAAAATCAGTTTGCAGGTACATGGAAAATGTATTTTTTCGTAACAGAAAAATAACGTCTTCCTCATTTCTATTATTTCTGGTATCCAAAGAATGTAAAGTTGTGATGATAGTTTCTGTTTGGAATCCAATTCTTTTTTTTTTTTTTTTGAGCTTTCTAAAGAAAACTTTACTGTGCTGCTGAAACCATATCATATAGTACCCCGGAGGCTCTGAAAACCAAAGTAAGCAATAAAAGAAGCAAGATTCTTCCCTTTACTTTCTCCAAAAACCTTTCTTATACAATAAATAAATATATTTATTTATGTAAAACTTACATAGACAAATTATATATATATATATATATATATATATATATATATATATATATATATATATATATATATATATATGTATGTATGTATGTATGTAGGTCTTTGGTTATTCGGGTCTTCTCCCACGTAAAATTGGAAGTGTCTTGGCGATGTTTCGACGATCCAGGAGCTCGTTTCGACGAGCTCCTGGAAGCACGAAGCCGAGAACACCAGCCTGAAGATGATGAATGAGACTTCGTCGAAACGTCGTCAAGACACTTCCAATTTTACGTGGGAGAAGACCCGAATAACCAAAGACCTACATACAAACACCCGCGAAAACCTGAGAAAACAAATATATATATATATATTCCACTGAGCCTCTGAAACAGTGTAATCATTTGTACACCAACACTGTGCCCAAGACCATCCACCCTTTTAAATATGTAAAGGCACATACCTGAGAGCAGAAAGGATTTGGGTGCACCAACGCTTCCAGGCCTGCAATACAAATGAAATATCATCAAAAAGTTTTCAGCATCTCCTGCAAAACTAAGTCATCATTTGGTGTCTCTATAGTGCCATTTCTATTCTCCTTACTTCTGAGCACTCTTGATTTGCAAATCACAGCTGGTTTCCTTTTACTTTGCTCCAGAATTAGATGGATTAGCTCAGGAGTCTCAGGCAGGAATCAGACTTACTAAATAGTTATGAGCTAGATAGCCATTTTTTTCCCTCATGGTCTTTGGCAGAAAGGGAAGCAACAGTACCTTGGCCAAGGGCTACAGACACACAGACAAAAAAAAAAAAAAAAGAATAGCACAAACACAATTTAGGGAGTTGGGAAGAGAGTACAAGGTTGGAAAGAAGTTACCTTTTCATTCATGGTCTTGTGGTTCTTCTTCGTTTTCTTCAAAAATTGCTTCAGGCTACCAGAGGACA
Source organism: Arizona elegans (assembly GCA_022577455.1). NCBI lineage: Eukaryota > Metazoa > Chordata > Lepidosauria > Squamata > Colubridae > Arizona > Arizona elegans. The sequence continues at coordinate 314,800,041 of JAKOOJ010000001.1, read as the reverse complement.
TGTATTCCGTAATAAAGATAACCTAGTAATAGTGGAAAGTATCAACTGCTGGTGCTTCATATTTTTCCACACTAAGATAAATGACAATCACACACAATTCTACTTACCCTGGCTTTATTTTCTTTCACATCTGCCCAGTATTTATGGAATTTCACAATGTTCAGGTGCTCCAACTGGATCAGGTTGTCAAAGACAGCTTTGACCTTTTCCTGTAGCAGCAGCAAAGCAAAGTAGTGTAAACAACTCAAGAAAAAGAAAATGCCATTAGCAGAGTTTCAACACAGCCAAGATGGAGGCATTGGTTAAATTTAAGTGAAGCAAGCAAGACTAGCCAGCAATAGAAAATAATCCTACTCTCTTCATTCTCCTTGTCTGCTTGATTTCAAGAAACTTATTCATAGTCACACCAAAATCTGAACCCTCATACAACAGGTATCTTGTCTGCCTTTTCACAAATCTTCATTCCAGTTTCACCAACCTCTTGAAGCTTAAAATTCTTGCGTTCAGAGAACTGGACCTCATTCCAAACCACCTCCACACCTTCTTCTGTATCCATTGCCAAATAGGCACTATCAATTCCAGGAACATTGCGTTGATTAACCTAGATGGAAATAGACAAAAATAAAAGCCAAATTTCAGGCAGACTAGAAAGGTTGCTGTATCTGCAAATTATTGCTATTTGACCTAAAAATGTAAGATGAATCCTGTTGGGTCTGACCAAAAGCTATCCAGACGAATCTCACAAAACAAATAAACAGATGAATATCATAAGATAAAAAGCAGGACATGATAAAAAGCAGGACGAGACCTCTGTTGCTCCTCCACAACTAGAATTTGTCTCCCTCCTTGAGGAAGATGGGGGATCTAGAAACACTAAAGATGGATGGATGGATGGTTACCCACTACAGATATATACATCACACTATTTTCTTTCAGGATCAGAATGGAATATATAGTATGCCAAAGAAATTTTTAAAAAGATGGAAAAACACAAAAGCCAGCATAGCTAGAATTAATTTAAACGAACACAATTTACTGTATTTTTCCATAATTTTAAATCTATGCAAACCATCCGTGTTTCCACCATGTCTATACTCCACATCATACTGTCTGTGTTATTTTGCCTACGCATTTCTTTTTCAGAATCCCATCAACACTGTCCAACATATCACCTATTGAACTTCCTCGTCCTCTTAATCCATTCACTCATTTTTCATATTTTGTGCAATCTGATCCCCCGTCATCCTCATCTCAATGTCTTTTCATAGTGGTCACTCATCATATCCATTCAATACCCATTTATTCTTGGTCCTATTTCTTGTTTCACTATATAACCTAACACCCAATTCACCACGTTCAACTTACTGTTACATTTGTTTTAATATATCAAACTCTCACTTCCATATAACAAAGTAGGGAGAATCACTTATAGCTTATGAGGAACTGTGGGAAGAAAACAGAAGGCAAGGAGTTTTGGTTTATGTGAGAAAAGACATAAAGGCCTGCATAGGAGTGATACGGGAAGAAAATGTAAGAGAGATTTTAACTTGCTGTAATTCTAGAAATTTATTCTCAGAGTTTTAAATATTACCTCACATTAAGGTTAAAGTATTTGCCAGAAACCGATTTTGTTTTTACAGATAGTCCTCAGTTTTCACAATTGGAACTGAGAATTCCATTACTAAGTTACATAGTCGCTAAGTGAAATATCCCATGACAACAGACTTAAGTCACCTCCCATTCATAGCTGTTCATAAGAGTCACTGTTGGTTGATAAGCAAAACATCACATGACTGTAACCCAGGGGTGTCAAACTGGCAGCCCGCAGGCCAGATGCATCAAGTGCAGGCCACACCCACCCCAGCTCCGCGAAGGGGAAAAAACCCACAAAACGTCACATAACAGCAACGTGATGCTGCGGGTTTGACACCCGTGCTGTAACCTGCAATTTTACTGCTGCCATTGTCAGAAATTGGTTGTGAAGCTCCCATATGTCAACCATGTAACCTCAGGGATGCTACAATGGTTATAAATGCAAGGACTGGTCATAAAATTACTTTTTAACACCCTCATAACTTCAAAGAGTTGCTAGATAGGGCAATTGTTAAGCAAGGTCTACCTGTATATTACTAGTTTGCTATCTGCATCAGGATGAACACAGCTATAGACAGGATTTTTTAAAATGGGTTTAAATTACAAGAAAACACATTTTAACTGAAGATCAAGAAAATGTCCCAAAATGAAGAGCTGTTCAGTAATTGATCAGACTATCTTCAGATTCATCTTCGCTAGCCACATGCTATATCTGTCAGGTTATGTCAGGGATTCCTGTATTAGACAGGTGACTAAACTACCTCTTCTCTTTTTTAAAGTATCAAAGATTTTTTTTGCAATCTTTATCAACTTCTCCTCTTACATTCCACATCACAATCTTCCATGTGTCATCGTGGTAACTAGATAAATTATTGATTTCCACTGCCCATCATGGTTCGATCAGTCATGAATTTGTCCAATCCCCCTTTGAATCTGTAAACTGGTAACTATCTCCATATTTGAATTCAATTATTGGGCTCATATAACACTTTAAAATAAAAAGAGATTATAACTCAAGATCAAGATGCACTGTGTGAACTAGTAAACTAATTTTGATTAATCCACGCTGTATATATTGTACAGAACAGATCCAGTCAACTGTAATTTGTTCAGTAAACAATAGTTGTACCTTAACAATATTTCTAGTTTTGATCCTAAATTACCTGCATTTCACTTCAATATAAAGACCTCTACATTTCTTACCAACTCTAGGAGTCTCTTATTCTACCCATGCTTGACATTTTCTGAATATGGTAGATAAGTAAATTCTGCCATCACAGAGCTGCTGGAGGAGAACTGTGCCTATGACAGAAGTCTTCTTAACATTATTGTGTTTCTGAGCCATTCTTATTTTTAGCATTCCCTTGACTTTAATTCTAAAGCTCAGAGTAGCACCTATTCTTAAGGCTTATAATTCTCAACTCTTCTAAATTCAAGCTTCCAGTACCAGTTGTTTCTTCAAATTCCTACTTTCTTTATAATGGTTAAATCCAAGAAAAGGCAGCCTGTAGTCTTAACCCCACAAGTTGAAGTTGCCAAAATTCAGTGGATAAAACCAAAATTACAGTATAGAGAAATGATTTTCATTTTTAAAAGAGTACTAAAATATATGTATTAAATTTCAAATAAGAATGCATGTGTTGTATTAAGGGGCAGGAGCACAAGAGACAAAAAGTTTGCTCTGACCCCTCCAATGATATCACCAACACATTCCGTACAGCTCCCAGAACTAAAAGAAGTCATTAAAAAAATCATTTCCTAGCATAAGTATTCTAGTGCAGTGATTCCTGAAATCTTAGGTAAGGCAGTATAACAAAAATTACACAACCACCCATGTTAGGGAATCACATGTTTCTTTGTTGCCCCTCCCTTTTCTTGATGTGTAGCCAAATCATCTTGTGGGTCAAACCAGCGAGTCACACATCATTACCAAGCCAAGAGTCAACCTCATTATGATCTCAGAGATATTTAAAAGTATACACTGCTCCTGAAAGACAGGGGGATGGGGAAAAGTGAGATCAAACAATGGCATGACCTAGAGAACAGCTGCAAACAGCAGAGGATGTTAAAGTGCTGAGTCAAAAATGTGTACAGAAAACCAGCAATACAAAATCATCCAGCTAAAGTGCTGGTGGCATGGTTAGCAGGCTTTAGCAAATCTATTTTAAGAAAGGAGGAAGAAAACAAGGCAAAAGACAAAGCAACCAAAGCTCAACACCGCACAAAACACTACACTTAGTTATGGAACACAAGAGGGGAGGAAATAAAGTGTGTTAAACAAAGGCTACAAAGAGAATCTGTAAAGGAAGCTAACTTGATTCCCCTTCCAATGTTACTAAAGAACATATCAGCCTTAACTTTTTAAGATGAAAAAAAACTGAAAATCTTAATAAAGCTGCTATGGTATATCAATGTCTATGTATAGTTCACAAGTAGGAAAATATAAAAGCTGTCTCGTCTCTCAACTGATATTGTCAAATATATTATTCATAATAAAGATATACGCATCCATAATGGTTAGTAGCCATTAATAGCCTAAACCAGAAGCAATAGATCTACAGCCTTCTTTTTCTGGCCTTCGGGTTCCTCTGGGGCGATTGCTGCAAATTCAAAGTATAATTTTCTGTTTTGAAAAAAATACTGTACTGTACAAATATTTGTTTATAAAAAGAAAAACTCCTTCCAAAACTAGTTGTATTGTGCTCCTACCCACTTGCGAGTCTTCAGCTTCTTCCGAATGCTAAATCCCTGATCAACAAAAGGCCATCCAGCCCAGGCTTAGTTCATCAATAGTCACCATCAGTACATTTTCTGACAGAAAACTCCATAGCACAGATTGTGTTTTCTTTTCTTTTAGTAACAGTGACACTCACAGAAGGAGAAGGGAGAATCTTGTCTTTCTGTATTGAGCATATCTAAAGGTTTATGGACTTGCATATTTAAAGGAAAGTCTTTCAAATGCATCCTACACTGGATTTAGGGTTGAATTAAAGAGAAGAGAATTCAGAATTAGCCAAGAGTCCCTCACAGCAAAATTTTTGAAATAGGGGCTAGTAGCATTCAATCTTCATGACAGTTTATTGAAAATAAACCATCAGGATGACTAAATCAAGTCTTTCAATACACAGAACAGAATAACACTGTACTTATCTAAGCTAGCCCAGCTAAATCAATTTCTCCTCAAAATCAGCAATGATCGCTATTTCCCCCCCTAGCCAAATAAGCCATTATCCCAACACTCTAGACTTCAGAACATTCAGGACAACAACACATTAGTGTTTTCATGTTTTCACAAAATGGAAAACAGCTTCTATTCAAAAGGCAATTCTAAAATCTTCAATATAAAGCTATGATCTTATTAATCTGCCAAGTTAAATCACCTAAAATTATCCAAAATATCTTCTAACTCATCTATAACTTCCTTAACAGCAAGAGATATTGTCCTATATTTAAAATATCAAGGAAGAGAACACTTCCTCAGAACACACCCAAAGCAAGTTTCAGTCAAGGAAACAGAATAAAACCATTGGTTCTAAAGGACTGAATCTACATCAGAAAACTGAAGACAGGATCATATCCAATATTACTTAAAGACCATTCAACAATTGCCAGTCATATGTTATTCCCATGCTATAGACTACACATTCTTGGAGCTGTGGCCAGATCATATTCCTTTCAGGAGTGGAGCGAAGGTTTTTCTTTTTAGTCATGTCTTCAATTAAAATCCCCTTCAAGTCAAACTCAAACTTCTGGTGATTTCATGGACCTGTTTGTGCTGTTTTCTTGGCAACAGTTTAAAAAAAAAAGGGAGGCTTCTGGGACTACAATCTACAATCATGGCATTAAAATCAGTTTCTATGACTTTGATTCTGAAATTTCAAGTGTTTATTTTGTATTGGCAGTCACTTTGAAAATCATGAATGAAACAAAAATAGCAAAGTAAATAATAAAACCTCAATACATTTCTCAGGATGTCTTTAAAAACTGTTTATGTCTTTCAGCAAAAAGAGTTTCTTTATAACAGCTGTAAAGAATAGTATAGAATAGAATTCTTTATTGACCAAGTATGATTGGACACACAAGGAAAGCACATAATTCTCAGTCAAATTCCTTAATTCAAGTCCCATTATCGATTGGTAAGGTTGGAAAAAGACATCCTAGCGATCAAAACAGACAATTGACAGCTAGCTAGACATACAAGCGTTTACATAAAGGCAAAAGCCTCAGATTCCTAAACAAGAAAATATCAGATTGAAATGCTGTCTGGAATACCTTGATTATAAACAGAGAGGCACTTCACCCCAAACCTACCACAATATTTAAAATAACTACTACTTCTCCTGTCTTTTGACTCTTCCAGATCTATGGAAAAAAGGGGCAACTGTCTTAAGTCCTAAAAACCACTTATGACTAGTCAAATCTCAACTTCCACACTATGCGACCCAACTGGCCCTCTCACAAGTCTTTGACAGCTGTTCCATCTACAAACCTCTGCAGCGTGGATCCCAGAACGAGGCACCCAGAGCTCTGGGGAAAGGGAACTTTTTCTACAGCCCCAGCCTCCTCAGGATCGCTCTCTTTTGTGCAAGGCCTCCGAAAGGCGCCAGCTTCCAGCCAGCCAGAGACGGTGGGGAACGCAACGCACAGGCTTCGGTCACCTACCTCTTCCCGTCTCTTCTGCCAACGCCCGCAAGGTGATTCCTCCAAGATTTCGGACTCGTCTTCGGACTCGTCCTCTTCTTCCTCCTCTTCCTCCTCCTCTTGAGCGGCCGTCGCTAGCGGCGGCGAAAGGGAGGTCATGCCGGATCCCGCAGACGCAGCCTCGGGTTTCTGGTCGGAACCGATATTGCCGGATACTTGCTTGGTTTCGCCCTCGGACATCGCCGCGACGGAGGAGGCGACCTACACGTTGGAAGAGAAGAGAGACTTCTCTCAAGAGGAGGGCAGGCGGGGCGGAGGCCGTTCGTGACGCAGCACCAGGACGACGCGCTTCCGCCAGAGTTACGCAGGCCCGTCCCCCCCCCCCCCAACGCGCGGGGCAAACGGGGGAAAGCCGCCGGCCCCTCACGCTCCGCCAACCCGGTGGGACAAGGCCTCGGCGCGTACATGGCTATCACCCCGGCAACGGGAGACCGCTGTCCCCAGCCACGACAACCCAAAAGCAGAACTCACCGGGGCGCAGGCCAACCTCCGACACAGCTCACAACCTGCAGCCGACTAAATAGCCGACAAGCCGCGCTGCGACGGGAGGCGCTCCAAGGGACGGCGGAGGAAGGATTTAGACCAGCCAATAAGAAGCCGACCTGCGCAATCGAAGACGCCTTCTGATTGGACGGAGTGCTTGCAAGGCGGGCCCCGCGGCTGTTCTCATTCAACTCCAGCCGTCTGCCGAGCTCCGGTGGGACAAGGCGACAGGGCGGGGCCTTTTATGGCTGCAGAGAATGGAACGAGATATCCCTGCGCACGTTGATGCTTTTGAGTGCGCGGTGCAAGCAGCCCGCGTAGAGTTGTTCTGTTATTTCCAAGCGGTCTGGGGAGAAAGTGCGAGAAAGTCTGCTTTCTGATCGCTGCGTGAAGCAAAGGGAGAATTGGCTGCGGCTTAGCTCCTCTTAAATCAGGGGTCTCCAACCTTGGCAACTTGACAACTTTAAGCCTGGAGGACTTCAATTCCCAGAATTCCCCAGACAGCTTTGCTGAGTTGAAGTCCTCCAGGCTTAAAGCTGCCAAAGTTGGAGACCCCCATCTTAGAGTCATCATTGAAATGCCGTTGATCACATACATTGCTAGAAAAGCTCCCTCTGATGGTATATAAAGTTTCTGAATCGGGAAGAAACAGCCCTTGATAATAGTTTTGAGCATTGGTAATGGAGCAGAAAACTTACCCACGAATTAACAGCTGGTTCGTACATAGCCTGAACATAGTCATAGTACACTGAATCATAGTTGACTTAACTAAATCACAGTTTTGCTGGCATTGGCCGAAAACTACACAAACCTTGATGAATGTGTTTATCAGAGGTGTGAGCAAAATAAGTTAGCATATCAGAACTTTCCTAATTAAGCTTCTAATTCTCCAGGTGCTGGCACTGAGATATACATTATCCCCACCTGGTGGTTGTCATTTTGGTTAATAGGCAATATCATGAATTTGTGTAATCCCTATCTAAAGCCATCAAAACTGGTTCGATTGCTACAAGTGTACAGACTAAAGCAGGGGTGTCAAACTCAAGACCTGGGGACTGGATCCAGCCCGTGGGGTACTTAGATCTGGCCCACAGGGCCGCCCTGGAAACAGCAAAAGACCGACCCACGGTCCTTCTGCCAGCAAAAACGGGCTCCTGAGCTCCGTTTTCCCTGGCAGAGCGCTTGGGCCACCACAGGCGCCCTCAACAGGAGTGATGTCAAGCTGGCCACATCCACCCAGGTCCCCTGAAGTCAAACACAACCCTTATGCAGCTCTCAATTAAATCAAGTTTGACACCCCTGGTCTAAAGTCACCCAGTCAGTTTCCACAGTTGACTGTAGACTTGAAATTGAGTCTCCATTTTTTATTACAAGTATTTGCCATTAAATTGCTGCCAACTCCTAGCAGCCACAGATTTTCTTCATGACTATCTTAACCACTCCATCACATTTTATTACCCTAACTCTACAATATCCTTTTTGAGTTATAGTGGATACAATTGCATATACTCTTCTAATATAAGTGCACACAAAGTTGTGTAAAGGTATTTATTGGCTGTTTGATTTTCTATTCCAAATGATTTTGAGCACAGAATATTTTATTTCAAATTATATTTATTACCTTAAAATAGTTTATTAGTAAATGTGACTATATAATTTTCATAGCTTTTAACTGCCATTTCCCTAATATAGGGAATCTTTCATTTTTAACCCTTCTCTTTTTAGCGTGCAGGTCCCTTAAATACATAATGTAATGTAATGTCTTTTAAGCAATCTGGCAAATTACCATCTTGATACTAGATTGACTATGCCACTGCCTCCTATTCCCCCTGCTTGAACTGATGGAAGTGGCTCTGCATTCAGTACTATTTTGAAAAAAGCACCTTTGGGACAACCATGACCTGAATGAGAATCTCCGCAGAATATTCAGTACCGTGGACTCGCGTAGGAAATGCAGTACTTGCAAAGAGTACCACTTCAGTAAATGGAAATAAAATACCTTCCAAGCCTTCCCCCTCCCCCTTTAGTTGCTGGGCAACCAGTGGTAAGCCCTTTCTTCCTCAATAGTCTATGATTTTGCAATATCCCGTCCGGTTTCCTCCCCTCCCACTCTCATTCATTCCCTTCTGTCCTTCTATTTCCCTCGCCCTCTCTAGCAACCGCTCTGCTCGAAAACGTCTTCCTTTTTTTTTCCCTTCCTATCATTCATCGGCCTCACATCCGGTTCCCGTGGTTCCTCGGCGGGGACTCTATGGTGTCTGTTTCCGGTCCCCAAATCGCCTTCCCTCTGTCGTTCGCTTTCAGTCTTTTGCCGCTCTTCCTTCTTCGGCTCGGCGGGGCCCGCGCCTGCCTTGCCATGGGTGCCTACCTGTCACAGCCCAGCACGGCTAAGAGCTCCGGGGATGGTGTCGGCATTGGGCCGCGCCCGCTTCACTTCGGCTACAGCGCCATGCAGGGCTGGCGGGTCTCCATGGAGGTGAGGGCGGGACGGAGGGACTGAGGGCGGGAGAACGGTGTCTTGCTGGGCGATTCTGCCCTACGGGAGGCCGCAGCCTCGTTTCTTATGGCGGCTTTCAATGGGAAAAGCGCTCTGATTATTCTCAGGGCTAACGGCTAAGGATTCCGACCCCCCCCCCCCCCACGTCATGGAGTCCCTTACACTGACGGAGCTGTTGATAGTTCGGTGCCCCAGTGGCACCGGCAGGCTGCGGAGGACCGCTGCGCTTGTTATATCTGCCTGCTTTCTTGGCCTGAAACTGCTGGGAGTTTCCAGAGCTTGGTCCGCTGTAGTCGCTGTTTCCCCCTTCACCCGTCCTTCTCTTTTTCAGGATGCTCACAACTGCATTCCCGATTTAGACAGTGAGACTGCAATGTTCTCTGTATACGATGGTCACGGAGGTAAGGGTTACCCAATAACAAAAGTGTCCACTCGTTTAAGGACATCTGTTGGGACCGGGCCTTTTGAGAAGGCTGTCTTGTGGATCTTTTACATACCCATACCACATTCTTATGTTTCTAATTGAAACTGACTAGGGTGACCAGTTTACAGCTAGTCCTTAACTTACCACCACAATTAGACTCAAAAATTTCTGTTGTTAACTGAGACATTTGTTAAGCGAATTTTGCCCCATTCTGCCTCAGTTGTTAAGGGAATCACTGCAGTTGATAAGTTAGTAACCCGATTGTTAAGGGAATCTGGCTTCCCCATTGACATTGCTTGTCAGAAGGTCGCAAAATTTATTTATTTATTGGTTCGATTTATATGCCGCCCTTCTCCGGAGACTCAGGGCAGCTTACAATGCATTAAGCAATAGCCTTCATACTTTTGTATATACCTGCTTAGTAGGGCTTTTTGGCTCCCCTAAGCGGTGTTCTTTTTTATACAAAGTCAGCTTATTGCCTCCACAATCCGGGTCCTCATTTTACCTACCTCGAAAGGATGGAAGGCTGAGTCAACCTTGAGCCTGGTGAGATTTGAACTTGCAGTAATTGCAGGCAGCTAGTGCTACTTAACAGCACTTTAGTCTGCTGCGCCACCAAGGGGATCATATGTTCTTGGGGCGCAGCAATGGTCATAAATACGAACCAGTTGCCAAGCATCTGAATTTTGATCACGTGATCATGGGAATACCCGAAAGGTGGTAACTGAAAAATGGTCATAAGTCACTTTTTTCAGTGCCATAACTTTGAACGAACTGTTCTAAGTCGAGGACTACCTGTATTATTACAACATTGCCTTTGTAGGAAGTTTTGATGGTAAGCCTGATTAACCTCTCTGGATTTTGTAAATGATGGATTTGTCAATGCTGGAGTCCTAACTCAATTCTAACTCCTGTGTGCCTAATAAATGGGTCTTTGAGTTATTTTGGTGCTACCCAATTTATTCAGCTTGGGAATGCTAATACATATTTTCTCTGAAACAAACATGAGGTTACTTGTGAGATGAAACAAGAGACTGTCAATTTCTAACTGTTGGCCTCTGCTGTAGGAGAAGAGGTAGCCCTGTATTGTGCCAAATACCTGCCAGAGATCATCAAGGATCAGAAAGCATATAAAGAAGGCAAACTACAAAAGGTAAGATAGAAAGGCTATCTTCCGAAACTATAGAAGAGCACACCAAAGAAGTACAGCTAATTCTGTGAAGGATTTCGTTTCATGATTCCATTCCATCTTTCCCCAATCTTTGGCATCTTGATCCTTTTAAGATATTTTCTTTGACTATGTTGTAAAAAACCTAAATTGCTTGTTAAAAACTAGAGTTTAGCATAAATATGAAGCCAATTCTGATTAGAAATGGCTATTTTTTGTGCAACAACGAAAGAGAAAGAGACAGAAATCTTTTTGTCCACTGGTATCAATTGTGGTGCGGTGTAGTATTAGCCTGTTTATTGGGGCTATTAAGAACTGTATCATACATCTTGAATAAGTTGCTATTTAAATAGTTTCTAATATTAATGGTGGTCACAAAGAAATCCTCCTTTATTTTTACTTATTAGGCACTTGAAGATGCTTTTTTGGCCATTGATGCCAAGTTGACAATGGAAGAAGTGATCAAGGAATTAGCACTGATGTCAGGGCGGTCTCGAGATGAGGGTGATGAGAAAGAGATGAAAGTGGCAGATGAAGATGATGGTGAGTGAAGCAGCAACTTGCAGTCCAGTGCAAAAGGAGTCAGAGGCAAAAGCCAGTTACCAGAAGGGGAGCTCTTATGTCAACTTTGTATATAACTGAGATTAAATGCCTAAAGTGGAAGGAGGTCTGAGATCACATTTCCTACGTTGTGTTAAATTTGACATAATTGACTATGCTAACTTTAAGAAAGAGCCTAGACAAAACCAGAGGGGGAGAACTAACAGTTCTAAGCCAGCATTGCTGGTGATTGGGGTAAAGGGAATTGTAATCCAGCATCATGTTTGCACTTAGACACCCCAAACAGTTGCAGCTTGGTAAAAACAGTTTATATGATTAGGAAAACTAGTGTCGGGCCCAGTTATAGTGACATGTGACCATAGGACCAGCAATTTGTAGTGAGAAAAATGATTCCATCTGTATTTTAGTAGGTAGATTGATGTCATATGTGCAAAACTCTGTTCCTTTAGTCATAATAAATGACTTTCTTGAGCTATGATTTTAAAAAGGTAGGTAACTGGCTGTGACATTGAGACTGGCTGCACTTTCTCCCCCAATACTCCCATGCAGTGGACAATGAGGAGACTGCCTTGCTGCATGAGGAGGCTGCAATGACCATTGAGGAGCTTCTGACTCGATATGGGCAAAACTGTGTCAAGGGCAAGCTGGGCCCACCAGGCAAAGATGTAACCCAGGAGGATGCCCGGGAGCCAAGTTTGAATGGTGAAGTAGATGCGGAGGAGCCCTCAAGGCGTCATAAAGAGGGTGAAGAAGAGGAGAAAAATGGCAAATTGTGCTCTGAGACCATCAGTACCTCCCATGGTCCAGATGTGGCTGGTGGAGGGGATGCTGCTACTTGCCAAAAAAAGACAGCTGAGGGAGCATCTCCTGCCAGTGGTGAGATGGAGCCATCCTGCTCGTCTGCAAGCAAGAGCCAGCAAGTGATCAAGTCAATGTTCTTTGAGGACAGTGAGGATGAATCAGAGGATGCAGAAGAGGAGGAAGACGACGATAGTGAGGTACCATCATCATTTGGGCAGTGGGGGGAGGGGCATTTTGTCCTTCCATAGCTGAGCTGAAAAAGCAGAACTTAGTCTTCTTTACAGATGAAGGCTAAGAGGAAGGTACCCCAGGTCCTGCATGCAGGACAGCAGCTAGAGCCATGGGGTCCATTTTATTTCTGTTACGGGTGGATGTATTACATTTTGATTAGGAATGCAGTGAGGATGAGGATAGCTACAGCAGTGAAGAAGAAGAATATGATACTGAAGAAGCAGAAGAGGAAGATGATGAAGACATGATGCTCCCAGGAATGGAGGGCAAAGAAAAGGTCAGTGTTTGTGAAGAAAGTGGGAAAGGAATAGGGGCACAGTGGTCGTTACTGAGATTTGCTCAGCTTCTTTTGCTCTTACCCTGGTTTGAGGCCCATTCTTTCAGTAAGTCTTGTGCTTCAGCATGGGCTCTCCTCATAATTCTCTTACTCTCCAGCCTGGCTCAGACAGCGGCACAACGGCGGTAGTAGCACTTATCAGAGGCAAGCAGCTAATAGTAGCCAATGCTGGAGATTCCCGGTGTGTGGTGTCTGAAGGTGGAAAGGCTGTGGATATGTCCTATGATCATAAGCCCGAAGATGAGGTGGAATCGGCCAGAATAAAGAATGCTGGTGGAAAAGTAACCATGGATGGTCGGGTGAATGGTGGCCTCAATCTCTCCAGAGCAATTGGTGAGTAAACAGGTATGCATGTGCTAGAGTTATATGGCAACAGCCACTAGGGACAATGAACACCAAATCTCAGCCTTCAAATGACGAAAACATCACACATGCAATCTTTCAGTCTGCAGCCTCCTTTTCTCTGAAAAAGGAAGCTATTTCTTCTGACCTGGAGCTATTGAAGTGCCTTAAATACAAAGGAAAAGGAATTATGTCATAGTATAAAGAAAATAGAACAATCGAAATATAGATTATAATGCTTCTTGTTTGCAAATCAAACTTTGGACTAATGGGATTCATTTTCAACAGTTGTCAAAAACCAGCTTTTGAAAACTCTAAAAGCAAAGGACTGACAACTTTTCCTATTGAATGTTCCAGCAACAATTAGAAACTTAGATCCATGCTGAACTTTAAAGCTGGCTTAATTGTGAACATGCCCATTCACAAGAATAGGCTTTAAACATGGTACATATGGTTGATGCCAATGGTGACTTGGCCAAAAAAATATAGCATAATGTGTGAATGTGGAATGTAGAGTGAAGCAAGAATTTGTTGCCAATAGTGAATCCTTTAATTAATCCTAAAAGTGGCTTAAATGTTGTAGATATGGTATTCTAGATCAGGGGTCTCCAACCCCCAGGCCACAGCCTATTACCGGGCCATGACTGATTTGGACGTGGGACGTGTGAGCAGCTGGTCAGTGCATGCACTCATGCAGCTCATCTCACATGAGCAGCAGACCGACACGCACATGCAACTCAACACATGTGAACAGTGGGCTAGCACACAAGCACCGGTCCAACACTTGCATGGACCACTTCCCCCGCCAGGCCACCAAGCCATGAAGTTTGGGGACTAGATTAAATGGGTCTTTTAGCCAGCCCATCCACATTTGGGGGAGTTATTTTCAGGAGGATTTACTTTACTTTTTTGTTTGTCTATGAGAGCATGAAGCTCAAATTCTAGAATCTCCTCAATGAATAAATGAATATTTGTTATTAAGCCGGTTTGACTTGATCCATCATGGAAGTGAATCCCAGCTGCTTGATTTGGAAGAAATGGCATGTGTAGCTAGCTTCATACAAACCAGAAGTTAACTAAAAAAACAAAAAACGTATCAGTTTTTTGTATTTCTGTTTGAGAAATGTCTTGAATGTTCTGTTACTTACCGGGGGGGGGGGGGGGGGGTATTTTTTTCAGTTACTGAGCATAGCCTAGCTTTCTCCTTGTTGCTGCACTTTTCTCTAGGACAGTGAACCCTCAAATAAATCTCTTGATCATTTTTGTATTTTAGGAGATCATTTCTATAAACGTAACAAGAATTTGCCCCCAGAAGAACAGATGATCTCAGCGCTGCCAGATATCAAGGTGCTGACAATCAACGATGACCATGATTTTATGGTCATTGCCTGTGATGGCATCTGGTAGGTGGAAATTGAGCTTTGGGGTAGACAAGAATCCTTGCTATGGTACTCAGCTGAAGCTTAATTTCTTTCAATATACTTGGGAGGTAGAGAGTGCTGATAACTTGTACCAAGTCAAGACCTGGAAGGGACTATAATTGCAAAGCTGAGGGCAGGTCGATGTAATTGTAAGCTAATCTTCCATTTATTTTTCATGATCTCTCTCTTTTGCTCCTAATCCAGGAATGTCATGAGCAGCCAAGAGGTTGTGGATTTTGTTCAATCCAAGATCACACAGAAGGGTGAAGATGGAGAGTTGCGATCTCTTTCATCTATAGTAGAAGAAGTGAGTTGGAGACTGGGAGACATGACAGTTGAAATTAAGTATAGGAATATTTCTATAGTATATGGGGAAAAAAATTCAACTCTCAGGTTTAGCAGATTTTTTTTAGGCTACAAGATGAGAGTTCTATTTGATATAGTAAGATTGCCAGGAGAAACGATCTCTTTGGGGCTCCAAACAGTTTCTCATTGAAAGTACCTAAGGACTAGATCTTGGAATGCACCAGGCATGCACTGTTTACTGACTGGGTCCCAAATGATTTAGCCTAGGGAGCAGTCACCTGTCTTGATAACAAATTATCTTCAGGAACTAAAAAACGTTACAGGGTAATCATTAGGTTTGTAGTCCACTTCTAGCAAATCTTGTTTGGTTTACACAAAGATTCCTTCCTGCACGTCTATTTTCAGATTACTGGCAGGTATCTGAAACCATCAGACTATTAATAATAATATTTAAATTTATATTTAAATTTATATACCGCCCTTCTCCCAAAGGACACAGGGCGGTGAACAGCCATAGATAAAAAACATAGAATACAAAATTTAAAAACAATTTAAAAATATATTAAGCAATTTGGCCCAACAGTTAAAATCCCCCATTTAAAATTCAAATTTAAAATTACACCATTAGAGAGATAGGCCAGCCCAGCTTGATGAAATAAAAAAGTTTTAAGGGCCCGCCGGAAAGTATGTAGATCCGGAATCGTCCGTATCTCCAGAGGGAGCTCGTTCCAGAGGGCAGGTGCTCCCACAGAGAAAGCTCTCCCCCTGGGGGCCACCAGCTGACATTGTTTGGCTGACGGCACTCGGAGGAGCCCCTCTCTGTGGGAGCGTACTGGCCGGTGGGAGGCACTCGGTGGCAGAAGGCGGTCTCGTAAGTATCCAGGTCCTAAGCCATGGAGCGCTCTAAAGGTAGTCACCAACACCTTGAATCGCACCCAGAGGACCACTGGGAGCCAGTGCAGTTCACACAGGAGAGGTGTTACATGGGAGCGCCATGACGCTCCCATAATCACCAGCACAGCCGCATTCTGGAACCAGTTGGAGCCTCCGGGCGCTCTTCAAGGGGAGCCCCATGTAGAGAGCGTTACAGTAGTCCAGGTGGGAAGTGACGAGAGCATGAATGACCGTGCGCAAGGAGTCCCAATCCAGAAAGGGACGCAACTGGCGAATCAGGCGAACCTGATAGAAAGCCCCCTTGGCCACAGCTGTCACATGTTCTTTTAAAGACAGCCGTGCATCCAGGAGGACACCCAAGTTGCGAGCCCTCTCTGTGGGGGCCAGCAACTTGCCCCCAATAGTCAGAGATGGCACCCCCTGACTATATTGGGATGCCGGGAGCCACAGCCACTGGGTCTTGGATGGGTTGAGCTTGAGCCGGTTTCTCCCCATCCAGATCGGCCTCCAGACACCAGGACATCACGTCTGATATTTCTCTGTTTTTCGGGTTTAATGAAGCTGAATTTCATGCTGAATTCATTCTCTGGTTTTTGTCTAAACAGCTCCTAGATCGTTGTTTGGCTCCTGACACATCTGGTGATGGAACAGGCTGTGACAACATGACTTGTATCATCATCTCTTTTAAACCACACATCAATCAAGGCTCCCCTGCTGAGAGCAGCAAACGGAAAATGGAGGATAGCACAACAACTAGTCCCACAGAAGAGGGTTGTAGCAAGAAGGCCCGACAGGACTAGCAGCCAAGTTGGGTAGGGAATTGCCCATGCTCTCACTGGACTCTTGTTTTCTAAACAAAGCTGAACTTTTGATGCCTGTTTTAGGCTTTTTTTATCCTTAGGGAGGCCCATTTTGTCTTTATTATTTGGAGGGGGAAAAGGGATTCAGGGTGGGTCCCATTGGTCTTTGAAACCATTCCAAAGAGTGAATGGCAGGGAGGGTCATAATCTGACCAAAGCCCAGAAGGCAGTCTACCTGCTCAAACACTCTGTCACACACACACACACACACACACACACACACACACACACACACACGGAGAGACCACTGCAGCGTCTCTGTATGGTTGTTGCCATTTCCGTGCCTGTGATTTTTCTGTTGGCAGGAAGCAGTTTTACAATGTGGAGATTTCAGAGCTGCAGTTCTATTTAAGGCCTCCACTTTTTTTTTTTTTATTTGTGGGACTGATTGCCATACCCCCCACCCCACCCCATGGCTACCAAGCCCCAACTCTGTGTCATTCATTTTCAACTGAGATTTTTTTCAAACTAAAAACTAAAACTCTTTATCAGTGACTGTGTACTTTTGTAAAATTGTGAGGGAAGTAAGATGAACTGAACTATTATGTAATTCATTGATTCTGTTGTCTCTTCCCTTTTCTTGCTCATTCCAGTTTCTTCCCAGTTCCAAATCCTTTCCCACTGTGAGTTCCATGCCTATGACTTGCAAGGTCTTATTCTGCCCAAGCAAACTAGGACCAACCACACCTTGTCTTGTCCGTGGAAACTTTTATCTAAACCTTTATGATTTCCCCAGGAAAAGACCGATGCCCCCAATTCAGTTTTTGGGTTTTTTTGTAGAAAAGTAGGATTCTTTTCTCTGAATATAGGGGAACCTAAATTTAGCTGCATGGTTTTTATTAAGACTTGAGTGCAACCCTGTAGGCCATGAAATATAGCACTCTTATTTTACAGTCATAAATTTCAATTTGAACTTGAAAAAAAAGTGGGAATTGGAAGCCTTTGAGAGACAAACCTTTGGCTTTCATTACCACCTTTAAAACTCCCCAAACATGAAAACAAGTTGGGCACCATTATTTTAGCCTCCCACAAATGAGCCAAAATTGCGGATGTCACTGGAATAGGTCTTCCAGCAGGTTTGCCCTTTTTTTCCAAGATGCTTTTTTTATAACTGTCTTTTCCCATTTTGTTGCATCTATTGTTCCTACACCATAGATTTGTATAAGGCTAACCCAAAGTTGATTTTCAACCTTTTTTGCCTCATTCCTATGGAATATAGGATTATAATACTACCAGACATTGAAGGTCCTTTGGTTTCAATATTGAGGTGAAAATTTAATAATCTTTAATTACTTGCTACTTTAAGTGCTGCTGTTCCAGTAGATTTCTGAGGAATTCCTTAAGCGATCACTCAGATAAAACTAGCATGTTTTAAGGTTTCAGGAATTTCATAGGAGCTTATTTTATAATAATGGCTTTAATAGCAAGTCTCCTGTGGGACTTGTTATAAAGTAATCCACAATGTAGTCCAGAATCTCTCATAAATTCTAGGTTGGCTGCATGTGCATCCTTTTTCCTCCTACCCATACGCCCTTTCTTTGATTCTCTGAAATTGGCATTAGGCTTTCACTTGAAGGTTTTCCAGTTTCCCCAAATCTCGATCTTCATCCAGAAGATTAACATATGTAGCTATCTTATCACAACTGAAACTCTGGCCTATTTAGATCAGTGCTTTCACCTCCACAAGTACTCTGCTCAAAGTGGTTACTTAAAATCATTTAATCAGAGGTAGGAAATCTATGATTCAGGATATCTAATCCATATGGCCAATTATGAGTGATGCTTGAAGTTGTAATTCAACATCTGGAAGATGAGGGGTTTCCCAAGCCTCCTTTAATGTGAATCTGGCCTCACACTTGTTCTCTCAGTGGTTGTTCAGCAGTTTAGCCCCATCTAACTTCTTCCCACCGCCTAAGTAGATAACGCATGGAGTTCCATCCCTACATATTAAAAAGGGAGGATCCATTAGACTCCTCTGATAGCTGCTATTTATTATCTTAAGCACCAAAGGTCTTAATCAAGTGGAAGGCAGAATGGGGGCTAAAAGATGCCAAGTGTTTGGGTAACAAGTGAGCAGTGATGACTCTTGCATGGGCTGTAGACAGACTTGGCTTTCAAGCTAGGAGAGCTTGGATCTTCCGTCCATGGTTGCTTCTGTGTGTTAAGTTGCTTTACTCTGTCATCACTCCTGCCAAACTGCAGCCATCACTTGTATAGGTGAGCGAATCTGCTGAAAAGCTGTGGCCTGATGCAGCACTACAAAGACTGTGCTCACCAGCAGCCTGTGGCTGAGTTTCAATCTCCACTTCCACTTCCACCATATTCATGCCATCCCTGCACAGGAGAAGAACAGCGCTACTTGTGAACCGGGTGGAATATGGGTCAGAAAAACAGGGTAGAGAGTTATCATTCACAATATTGCACTATAAGACAAACTGGGAAGAAGAAGAGTATATGTTTTTGTGTTTCTTCCCTCTGCGCTACTGTATTGTTTCTGAACTGAAAACAAAAATGAGGATGTCTGCCATGACTGACAAACTGGAGGTAGCAGTGAGATGGAGCCTCTCCCAAACTGGACGTGCAACAGCCCAATAAAGCAGAGCTCAGCCAACACTGCTTGTTCGATAGGTCTTCCTTCCCCACTCTTCCGTTCCATCCAGAGATTACTTATAGGGAATAACTTTACTTGGGGCGCCCTCCAACCCCTCCAAGTCCACTAGACTGACCTGTGAGAAGTTTCTTGAGCTTCACTCAGCATGCTGCCTGCCAAGGCTACAGTGCTGGCAGATTCGCTTTTCCGATCTTTTTGGCATGGCTCTTCATGTTGGCTGTTACTTGAATGGGGGATGGAAGCAGAAGCCCCCTTTTCAGGCACCATGGGGGTAGGCAGCACAGCCAGCAGTTCATTCACTGGTATGAAGAAAGAAAGGGTAAACATGGCAGCATCCCCTTTCTTGGCATCAAGAAATATCTTCACATATATAGGTAGCCTCTGCAGGGTTTCCTTAATGGAAATGTTGATCCCATAAAACCTAATAGAATAAAACTGTCTGCAAGTGCAGAGATTGAGCAAAATTTTCAAATGGTACTAGAACAAAAACGAACAAAAGGGTTTATTGTCACACAGTTTTTAAAAAGCTCATAAATTCTGAATATTAAATGTCAGTTTTAGAAAGCTGCTCTGTTGTGGTATTTCCCATTTTGTTACTACTCATATCTTTTAGCAATTGGAGACAATACGAGTATGAGATACTTGTATCTGTAGCTATTATACAAAGGGAGAAATGCAAAAATTAGGGGAATTCCTGAGATATTCCTTGATTATTTGAAATAATTAAAAAGAGAATCACTTCTGAGTTTTCTGGGACAATTAGAAAAAATGGCATTTTAAGAATCCTTGCTGTGTAATCAAATGGATCAGTTAAATTGATTTTCACACAAAGCCATCAGAGCTGTCAAGACTGGAAACGGGCAAGGGATGGAACTCAGTGGGAATGATAACACTATGACATTTCTGAAAGTACTGAATAATACCAGCTATATAAAAAAACATAGGCAAATAATGTCAAAGAATTGAGAGCTGGGTGGCTTTCATTCATTGATAACTAAATTTTATAGGAACAGACCACCAGAAGTCCAGATAGGAAGCGTTCTTCCATAAACAAAACGAAACAAGATATTCCATTACCAGAATAGCTGCAAAACTTAAGATATTGTTCCAATGTAATACTATTGGAACTTAGATGTAATCCCAAACCATGCGGGTTCAGAAACAATGGACTGCTGTATCTGCCATTGTAGACTCCTCTCACACTTCAAAGCGAGACATCAACTTTCTAGTGGCAAAATTAGAATAAGTTATTTTATGGAAGGAGGCTTAAAGGGCAAAGCAAGAATATATTAAATGAGAGCCACTTGTGATGCATCCCTCCCCTCGACTGAACTACTTTGCCTCTCTGACTTCAGCACAACTCACAACAACTCACGTACATTTGGCGAGGTTCTCCAGTTCCATTGTGCTGAGCTCCCCAGCTTTCTTTCGGGAGCTTCCACACGCCCAGCGATTCCGGCACAGAGAGAGTACCACGACCCCATACACGTAGGTGAGCATCAGGGGCACGCCCACCCCTGCAGGCAAAGAGCCTGTTATAAGAACCACCTCTGTTCAAGGACTGTTCATGCAGCCATGCAATTCACGAAGGGCAGAAGATTTCCCTTTCAGTATGAAAGCAAAAAAAACACTTGTGGATCCACACGCACCCTCCCATCTCGGTCTCCTTGTGGCTCTTACCAACAGTGACAGCTGTGATGACAGGGGACACAAAGATTGAGAGGAGAATGCTGCTGGCAACAGAAAGACACTGCTGGCAGCCTGACAGTTTGCTCTTCCGCCCATGGCTCAAAACCTGGAGGAAAAGGAAAGAAAGAATAAGAGATCCCCAGAAAAAACTACCTTTTAATTTGGCCTGAGCTGCATTTCCCATGAGCCAACGAGAACATCCTGTGCACATTTTAGGGGCCTCTGTGATTATGAAATGGCATGGCCTCCATGCAAGTCTCCTTACCTTCTTCCCTGTGTAAATGGGTATGCCCAGGGTGATGACCGGCACTGCAATGCCAGCAACAATTGAGATCACCATTGGGGCACCCAACACCATGCCCAGCTGCCATAGGAGCTTCCGGGTTCGAGACCAGGGCTTCTTTCCCCAAAAGGTGCAACCAGAAGGACTGAGGAGAAAACAGGAATCCGTTATGAAAACGGGGACATTCAAAAGTACAAACTGCATATACCCTTAAGTTTTCCTGTTAGTTAACACAGGGCTTGCTACAATGCATTTGCAAAGCGGTTTTTGCAGCGTCAAAAATCAGGAAGTTGGATTGGAACTTCTGAAAACCAAAGTCCCTTTCCCAGAATTAAACACACACTCGTGAAATCTACTACTGTTGCTCCCTAACCTCCACTGGACTTGATGTAGCCCAATCTCTTTGCATTCAGTATGTACAAGATGTGGATCTCACTCATCTAGAGAGAAGTATAAAGCTATTATTTCAGAAGTTCAAGGCTTTCTGAAATTCTTAGTTCATAAAATATTCTTAAACTGCTGCCAGTAGTTTTTTATTTATTTGTTCTCAGAATTCTATTAAAGTTGTTATCCACTTGACTGTTTTTTATATACTCAACTTTGTTGTAAATGTCTATGTCACTATGCGACTTTCTATGGTACAATAGTGATAGGTAAGTTTAATGTATGGCATATTTATAAACATAACTTTATATTAATTTTATTAAAATTGTAAGATGAAAGATTAAAAACTAAGGCATTTAGAAGAAAAAGATAAGAAAAAAGAAGGGAAATAAGAACTAAGCCAAAAGTGCAGGAGATAATAAGTATAAAGAAATGACTTCCAATTTTCTTTTACAACAGTTAGAGGTAAATTAACCTCTTACTCTATGTTTATAATATTTTTATTTTTAAAATGGTATGTCTGTATAAATAAATGGTGCCCTGGATTCTAAGTCAAGCATAAAACATTCTTTGCCTTCAATGGCTCATCTTATCCATGCCTATATATGTATACAATTTAATTTAGTGAGGCTTACTCCCCCATAAATAGATATGAGATTGCAATCTCATCATCTAATCCATACTATTCAAAGTGCTTCTTTGAGCTCTCAGTTTATTGCCATTTCTTCCAAGCTTTTGATCTGCAGCTCCATTCCCTGAAAGTCCTGATGGATAAGAATAAAAGCCTGGGGTGGCCAGGCCCACTCCCATTTCCTTGCAACACCTGAGAAAATGCACATCCGTGATTTCTTGCATGCAGAGCCAGCAGAAAAGGCAGCCACAGACAGTGCAGTTCATACGGTTACAGCTCCCATCGTTGATCTTCATGATGAAGGCACCACAGCGGGGACAGACCTTGATGGTGTCAGGTTCTATGGAAAGCAGAAAGAAGAAAACAGGGCTTAAGCTAATGCAGCTGATCAGTCCCCAACAGATGTACTTAGGGGCAGAGATAGGAAGGTCCTGACAGAAAAGATACAGGCAAGGAAGAAACCCAGTGCTGAGAGAAGGCAAAGAGGTACCATTGCCCCAACTCACTGTGGGCTGCTTCCTCTTTCCAGATCAATTGCGTGGAGAGTTCCATAGCTCCCAAAGGGCTCTGCTGCTTCCACTCCCGCCAGGCCTGCTCACAGGAGGAATTGGGGTGCCAGGGCTGCCGGCAATGATAGCAAAATTCTGTCTTGCAATCCTGACGACCACAAACAAGCCGGGGGCATTCAGCACAGCCATATGCAATTACAGCGTAACTGGAGGAAGAAGGGGAAAAAAGCAGGAACATCAACTCAAGAACTCAATAGCGCTCACAGAATTCATTCTCCTAATTCAAGCTTTATTTTTAGAATAGAATAGAATAGAATAACAGTTGAAAGAGACCTTGGAGGTCTTCTAGTCCAACCCCCTGCTTAGGCAGGAAACCCTACACCACTTCAGACAAATGGTTATCCAACATATTCTTAAAAACTTCCAGTGTTGGAGCATTCACAACTCCAGGAGGCAAGTTGTTCCACTGATTAATTGTTCTAATTGTTAGGAAATTTCTCCTTAGTTCTAGGTTGCTTCTCTCCTTGATTAGTTTCCACCCATAGCTTCATGTCCTACCCTCAAGTGCTTTGGCAAATAACTTGACTCCCTCTTCTTTGTGGCAGCCCCTGAGATATTGGAACACTGCTATCATGTCTCCCCTAGTCCTTCTTATACATTTTTATTTATATTTACATCTAACCTTTCAGCAGCTGAAAGCAACATACAGTGTGCTCCTCCTCCAATTTTCCCCATAACAACCATCTTGTGAGTTAGGTTGGGCTGAAAAAGAAACTGGTCCAAATTTACTTAGTAAGTTTCCCAGGCTAAAGATGAACTAGAATCAGGGTTTCCTTAGTGCCAGTTCAATACATTAACCAATATACCATACTGATTCTTTAAGCTTTGACATTTGGCCTTTTATTATTTATATTATTTATTTTATTAATTTATAAGGCTGCCTTTCTTGTCCAAGCGACTCTTGTGAGTTTAAGGATTAAAACTAAAACAGTACAAACCTAAACAAATAGGAAATGGCAGCTGAAAATAGAAATCTCTAGAGTAATAACAAACCACCTGAGTTTTGCTAACTTCCTGACCTCCAATGCCAGGGCAAACAGCCAGAGTCTTAAACACTTTCCGAAAGACCAGCAGGCTGAGGCCAATTAGATCTCTTGGTAAAGGTGTTCCAGAAGGCAAATACCGTGTTTGAAAAGGTGTTATTTCCTGGGTCTCACAAGATGGCATTTTTTAAATTCAGGAGTCCTGTAACATGTTCCTCCTGCCAGATCTTAATATAGCTAGTCCTCAGTTAACGAGAATAATTGGGACCAGGATTTCAAATGAGAGTCATAAAATGTGATGTCATGTGACCACAACACTTAGTAACAGTTCTGGCAATCCTTGTTGCCATTGGTAAGCAAGGACCATGACGGATGTTATGGGAGGACCTCACATGCCTGACTTTGCTAGTAGGAAACTGGCAGGGAATGCCTCAAATCAAAGTTGTTGTGGGATACTACGACAGTTAATTACAGATTGGTCACCAAGTGCTTGAATCTTGTGATTGCGCTGCTATCCCTCTACTGCTATGTCAGCCCTCCCAGGTAAACCAGACAGGAAATATGACCAGATGAGCTAATTCTATTTTATTATACTGCTATATTAACAGAATCTTGTAAGTCTAAAGGTACAAATTTCCCGGCACCATTTTTAGCCATCGGCTCAACTAGGATATGTCCTTCCTAAATGTCATCCTTCCTTCCTCTGACTGTTAAGCCACTCTGTCTTCTCTGATTGTTTCATAGGCACCCTTGCAACATACCATTATAAGCTAAGTATGAGCACCAGATTGGGACGAGGGCAGTACCATTATAAGTTCAAAGAGTTGCTGAATGAGTGGTAGTTATGCAAGGACCACCTATAGAGTAGTAACAAGAGTAACAGGAGTCCTGGTAGCGCAGCAGACTAAAGCACTGTTATTAACATCAGCTGCCTGCAATTACTGCAAGTTCAAATCTCACCAGGCTCAAGGTTGACTCAGCCTTCCATCCTTTCTAAGGTAGGTAAAATGAAGACCCAGATTGTGGGGGCAATAAACTGACTTCGTATAAATATACAAAAGTATGAAGGCTAATGCTTAACGCATTGTAAGCCGCCCTGAGTCTTCAGAGAAGGGGGGCATATAAATCAAATTTTTAAAAAAACAACTGGAAAAAGTGGTCCTTCAATTATCCTGGCCACTACTACAAAATGCTTTATAGTAACAACCAGCAGTTTGAGTTGCACCTGGAAGCCTATTAGGAGCTAGCGCAATTCACTTTCCAATTCAATCCACTTCCTACAACTTAAAACTTATTTTAGAATTAAGAGTTTTATTATAGCAGCCACAGTCCTGCCACCACCTCTATGTAACATTTCCATTCTCCATAGCACCATATCTCTATCAGTTGAGAGACAGATGAATGTTACATGGATGGGAATCAAGAGTGAGCATGGTCTGTAAATACTTTTTTTGGCATCAATGGGATTTGCCTCTGTAGTGGTTCACTTAGCTTCAGCATTCCCAGTTTTTAATCAAGGTTTTCTATCCTATCACCTTAGAGTAGGGGCTGACAAAGCAGATCTATCAAGAAAGCCTTATGACTTGTTCTCCCCAATACCTAAATAAGCAAGGTTGCAAAGAAGGGGTTTTTTTAATCTTTAAAACACTGTTTCAGAGGGGCAACAGAACAGTTCAGTTAAATGCCTAATCAGCTATCTGCATCAAATCAAATGCAATCAGTGCCTAACAGCGCAGTATGTGCACTTGCAATTGTGTCTTCATAAAGAAGGAACACAACCTGGTAAGATGTGAAGGAGAAGAGTGAAGCCAGGAGAATGGCAGGGGAGAATGAAAAAAAAAATCTGATCTCAGGAAAACAAATTTGCTGGCTAAAGTATGAGTGGCAACTATGGAATAAGCAGGTACAGGGTCTCTCTGGGTACTCTCGTTTATTTGGAATCCTCAACTTCAGGTTCCCATTCAAGTTTTCACTTAAATCTACCATGTAGGTGAAATCACTTTATTTAAAACTGGACCTTCAATCCAGTCTCACACTAACAGGCCAATTTATTAAAATGTCTTCCAAGTCAAGAAGTCAAGTCACCGTGCTCTAACACCAATGTTTTGAAACTGAAATCATCTGCAGGTTCAAATGATGCCCTCTCTCAATGAGCTCTGCATCTCTGCATCAGTCCCACCACCATCCAGGATGCCAAATAGACCCAGATTTGTCTGCAGCTGGAAAGGGAAAGTTGGTGCAGAAACTGAATAAATGAACTAACTGAGAAAAGGGATACACGAAGGTCAACAATGGCTGCCCAATCTCAACCATCTTGCCATATATTACCGGTAACTCCACTGCGTCTTTTCTCCAGCAAACCGTTTACTCTTTCCTGCAGGCTCAATTTCAATTTAATACAAAACCTCTTCTCCCTCTCTGGCTGTTATGCACTCAACATATTTAAGCACTGTGGGTGCACTTACCAGGGGGGTTGCTCATATAAAGTTGACAATAAACAGAACCAAATATTGTAAGCCAACACACCAGGAACATGTACATTCACACAACCCGCTAACTTGGATCAATTTAAAATGTGGTTAAGTAGTTTCAGTGTTTATGTTTGTTTTGGGTGGCTTAGCCTGATGTAAGATGCCAGTTCATCCTTTTTAGCCCAGGAAACGGATCAATTTGGTAAGAAGATTGGGCAAGCCTCTGAAAGCACTTAAAAGAGAGAGCACCAGGGTCCCTTAACCCAGTTCAGTCTGAAGCATTTCTCTAGTCTAGTAGGTCAGATTTCTGCACCTGTTCAAGGTTTCCCCTCCTGCCCCGCCACAAGGCCTCTGAACCAGCCTGCACCCCACCTGCAATCAGGGGCCGGGCACCAGCGGGTGCCAGGGTCCGCGACTAACAGGCGTCTCAGCAGGTACTCTTCGTATTTGTCGCGCAGGCCAGCCTCAGGCAGCAACTGGTGGATCTCGGCCGGTTGTAAGAGAGCCGGGCAGTGCGGACAGGCCAGCTGGACGCGGCTCTCGCTGATCTCGATGCGCAAATACTGCTGCAAACAAGTGAGGCAAGATAGGTGGGCACAGGAGGAGAGCGCGGGGAAGGCCGCCGCGGGCTGGGCCAGAAGGCAGAGCGGGCACTCTACCAGGCCCTCCTGTTCTTTCTCCTCCTCTGGAAGCATTAAGGCCACCCGGGTCTCCTCGGCGCGGTCTAAGGGGGGCCCCTCCGGCTCCCCCAGCGGTTCCGACATCGTTTGGGGTTTCCGTCCAAAGAGGCTCATGACGCCGAGAGAGGAAGGGCCCACCCTGGGTCGCTTCATCCGGGCGGAAGATGCTCGGAGTCGGGCGGAGGCGTTCAGCCCATCGCAGTGCTCAACCCGCAGAAAAGCCGGAGAAGTGGCGGCCGAAGGGCCTCCTCCTCCATCCCCAGGTGCAGAGTCTCCGATCGGCCGCGGTCTCCCTTCTTTTCAGCTGCGCTTGGCCATCATCGGCTGCCTCCTGCTCCGCGACGCCTCTAAATTCCCTTCCAGGAGGGCAGGAGAGAAGCCAGCAAGGGCGCAAAAGGGTCCAAGGCAAGCCCGCTTTTCCTGGGCTTGGACCCAAACACCCCGCAAAAAAATTACGGCGCGCGGGAACGGAGGGGGCTACTCGCGGGGCTATTGCGGAGCCGGCGAGCTTACCGCAAGGATACCTAGCTAGCCCCTCGGCCAGTTTGTCCTTGGAACGGCCAGCGAAAGGCGGGCTCTGCGCCTGATTCGCTTCTGCCCCGCGGTGTCGCCACCTCTTGGCTCTCGCTTTAGCGCACTCGCCTCCCACCCACCACCCCCGCTCGGCAGCCTGGGAAGTGTAGTCCTCTCCAGAAAGATGGAGCGAAACAAAAAGGAGAGCCTTGCGATTCCTGCTCGTTCTTCAAACTTTTTCTCTTCGGCCCCTTTGTGCGGAAAAACACTGAATCGTCACACCGGGATGAACGCAGAAAAAAGCACATCAAAGTCTCACAGAGACTCAAGATTCAGAAAGACCTTGAGACGGGGCTTGAACAGTGGGCCCCCCCCACCCCATCCAATGAAATGCAATCCCAGGGGGTGAGAAAAGTAACGTCCTACACATTAGACAAGAAAAAACCAATTGTGCAGGTATCGAATAAGTGGTACCTGGCTCAACAGGAGCAATGGGCGAGAGGGTTCTAGGCAGTGGTGGGATTCAAGTAATTTAACAACTGGTTCTCTGCCCTAATGATTTCTTCCAACAACCAGTTTGCCAAACTGCTCAGAAAGTTAACAACCAATTCTCCCAAAGTGGTGCGAACTGGCTGAATCCCACCACTGGATCTAGGTGTCCTAATAGATCGTCGCTTAAGCATGACTGAGCAGTGTGCTGCAGCTGCCCAAAAAACGAATGCGGTCCTAGGTTGCAACAACAGAGGGATAGTTTCACCATCACCTTTGTACCGCGTTATGCTGCACTGGTGAGACAACATTTGGAATGCTGCATCCAATTCTGGTGACCCCGGTACAAAAAAGATATTGAGACGCTAGAAAAAGTGCAGGGAAGAGTAACAAAGATGCTAAGGGGTATAGAGGCTAAACCATGAAATTAAAAATTAAGAGAACTAGGTATGTCTAGTCTAGCAACGAGAAAGACTAAATGGGATATGATAGCAGTCTTCTAGTACTTGAGGGGTTCTCACAGAGAAGAAAGG
Source organism: Arizona elegans (assembly GCA_022577455.1). Classification (NCBI taxonomy): domain Eukaryota; kingdom Metazoa; phylum Chordata; class Lepidosauria; order Squamata; family Colubridae; genus Arizona; species Arizona elegans. The sequence goes on along the minus strand of JAKOOJ010000001.1, from coordinate 314,771,586 downwards.
GTCGGCCTATTTTCCAAAGTACCTAAAAGCAGGACAAGAAGTATTGGGTGGAAGATCATTAAAGAGAAATCCAACTTAGAACTGAGGAGAAATGTCCTGACTGTGAGAACAGTTAATCAGTGGAATGAATAATCTCCAGAAGTTGTGGATGCTCCATTACTGGAGGTTTTAAAGAAGAGGCTAGACAAACATTTGTCTGGAATAGTAAGGTCTCCTGCTTGAACAGAGGTTGGACTAGAAAATCTCCAAGGTCCCTCCCTACCCTATTATTCTATGTTCTAAGAGTCTTCCCCGTTTATGGATTTAGCCTCTCTATGTCACCTCAGGGATCCTTAAGAGATTTTTCAGTTATGGAATGAAAAACATTGGTGCTACTTTTTACATGACTGTAGCTGACCTCCCATAACATGTTGAAATTAGTGTTTCTCAACCTTGGCAATTTTAACATATGTGGACTTCAACTCTGGCTGTTGAGGTCCACTCCACATATCTTAAAAGTTGCCATGGTGAGTTGAGAAAGACTGTGCTAAAGTCTCAGACTGAATGAACAAACTATTGTTGTCTTCATAAGTCATTCAGTGTCCAAACTAACCAACCAGATTGTGCCTTAAAAAAGATAACAAAGTTCTTACTGCGTGCTAAAATTATAGTTAAGTCCTTACTACATGCTAAACATACTGTTTTCTATGGGCAAGAAATACTGCTTTGGAGGGTATACAGCAGATAACTTGCTGTATACCCTCCTTCAGAAATTTTTATCTTCAAGACCTGTGAGTCTTCTTCGTTGTTGAAAACTGCTGGTTTTCTGACAAACATGAAAACATCATGGTGAATTAATTGTCTACTACTCCTAACATGCTGAGGAATTCTGGGAGTTGAAGTCCACGCATTTTAAAATTGCAGAGGTTGACAAATACTGGTCTAGTTCAAAGGTTACAGATACTCCCTGTTAGCAGATAGTGCTGGAATGAAGTCAATGGTCATAGTGCACATTAATACCTTTGCAAAGGAAAATATGGACATGAAATTCTGGAATTTAAGTTGCTAGTGAATACGCTGAAAGCTAGAAGCTCCCAAACTCCTCTTTATTTATGCAAATCCAAGGGACTTCAATGTGTGATAATGAGATTAGTGCATGAATAAATGTGTTACTCCAGTGCGAAAAATGTTAAATATCGTCAACATTGATTCTAAAGAAGCTACAACCTGCTTTTCTATTCCTGATATGCCATTTATTGATAAGCCACTTGGAGGAAATTTACAGGAAGATATATGGGAAGGCCTCATGTGAAGATCTAGACTTGGATGTTAGACTTCAGCCTTGTGTCTAAAATTATTGTACATATAATCCAGTTCTTATACAGCAATTCCCAGCCTTTTGCTACATAATTAAAACCTTTGGAGAACACCAGCTAGAATTGGCACTTGCATACAGTTTAGCCTATGTCATTCCTTCATCTGGCATCCTGAAAATTTTTTCTATTTTAAAAATACATAATATTTATGTATTTTTAAAATTGAATAAATGTTCAGGATGCCAGATGAAGGAGTGACAGAGAGAGGAGTGTGGGGAGAGAGAGCAGTTTACAAATTTTTACTACTGATTCTGTGGATGTAGCTTGGTGGGCGTGGCATAGCTTGGTGGGCGTGGCTTGTGGGCATGGCAAGGGAAGGATCCTGTAAAATCTCCATTCCCTCCCCAATCCAGGGGAAGGTTACTGTAAAATCCCCATTTCCTCCTGATCAGCTGGGACTTGGGAGGCAGAGAATAGATGGGGGCGGGGCCAGTTAGAATTTTTACTACCGGTTCTCTGAACTATTCAAAATTTCCGCTATCGGTTCTCCAGAACTGGTCAGAACCTGCTGAAACCCACCTCTGGTAGATAGATGGATGGATGGATGGATGGAGAGAGAGAGAGAGAGAGAGAGAGACAGAGAGAGAGATTGCTACATCTTTTCCCCTGATAACTTACAAGAATTTAGTTGAGAAGAAAACCATCATTTTGTGGGAATTTGTAGACTCCTGAGTTCTAGAAACGTCCGTTGGGAATTTAAAGTATGAAAACTTATGGTGTTAAACCCTCTCACCTCTAATAGGCAAAAGAAGATCTCACATTTCATTAAAGTACCTGTCTCTATCAAGAGAAAGCTTATTAAAATTAGCATCTGCAGCTGTCTTTTCTCAATTATTGCTAAAACTGTTTCTATTTTGTTTTGATTTGATTTGATTTTGCTCTTCTGTCCTGGGCATCTGGCAGCTGTGAATATCTGACATTTAAGACTTTTTATGTTCTATGTTTTCCCATGATTACCCTTTAGAAACTTTTTATTGTTATCTTTTATTCATTGGTAAGAGTTGCTGGGAATCAGGTGGCATATAAATCACCAGCGCCATCATCATCATCTAGAAGTTAGTGGTTATTTAGTTTGCTTTTCCCACTAAAGGCATGTGTAGGAGAAATTCAGTGGAAACACAAGCAGGAAAATCTTGTGGGGGGAGTTTCAATTCCAGGGCTGAAATGCAAGGAGGAAACCTGTGGGAGTCACAGTACTTAATTATCTTCACTAAAAGACATTGTAGGAGGACAGCCATGTTAGTTTGTAGTGGCAAAAAAAATCAGCAATAATCTGATAACACCTTTTCTAATGTAATTAAAAGCTCTAAGCATTGTTAACTAATAAGCATAAGAGAGAATATTTGTGGATAATGGTTAGAACAGATCCAGGCTGACCATACTATGATTTGTTACCCTTTTGAGGTAGCCCAGACAAAAGGCACAACAATGCACAGTAGTTTATTTATCTTTATTGTAAAGTTTCATGACAAGAATCTTGCAAATCTGAAAGTATTCTTCCCTTTTACTCTTTGGAAAATTAGGGAGGGTTCCTTCTGAAACACTTCTCATACACCTTCTACTTCTGTGGACTAAGCAGTAACAGTAACAGAGTTGGAAGGGATCTTGGAGGTCATCTAGTCCAACCCAGGGGGTGAAATCCAAAGTTTTTCCCTACCGGTTCTGTGGGTGTGGCTTGGAGATTGTGGCAGGGGCAGGATATTGCAAAATCTCCACTCCCTCCCCACTCCAGGGGAAGGATATTGCAAAATCTCCATTCCCTCCCCACTCCAGGGGAAGGATACTGCAAAATCCCCATTCCCTCCCTTCCTGGGGGAAGGATATTGCAAAATTCCCATTCCCATCACACTCTGGGGCCAGCCAGAGGTGATATTTGCTGGTTCTACGAACTACTCAAAATTTCCGCTACCGGTTCTCCAGAACCTGTTAGAACCTGCTGGATTTCACTTCTGGACCAACCCCCGGCTCACGCAGGAAACCTGTACTAGGGATTCGAATCACCGAACTGTTGACCTTTCTGATCGACAAGCTCAGTGTCTTAGCCACTGAGCCACCTAGTCAGGCTAGAATACCTTTTGCCTGATGAATGTCTGTGGCTCTTCCTCCTCTTTCCAAAGGTCATTCCCACATACCATTACATGATCAAAAAGGTGATGAAACAATTTTCATATCAATCACAGAGGGTAGGGAGGAATAAGAAGAGCAGGGAATATCCAGTCAGGAACAAACATCCCCAGAGAAAATGGTAAATCAAGTAACAGGCATATGCTCTTGTCCTTTTGATTGATATTCTCTTGATTATTATTATTTTATTATTATTATTTATTAAATTTGTATACCGCCCTTCTCCTTTCGGACTCAGGGCGCTGAACAGCCAAAATAAAAACATTTGTACAAAAGTTAAAATAATTATTTAAAACTAATTAAATAGAATTTGGCCCATAATTTAAAACATATCAATTAAAATCAATATCAACCGTTAAAACCAACATAGAATCAGGCCAGCCCGGCTAGCTGAAAAAAGTAAGTTTTTAGGGTCCGACGAAAAGTCCGGAGGTCTGAGATCACTCATATCTCTGGAGGTAGATCGTTCCAGAGGGTAGGTACCACCACAGAGAAGGCTCTCCCCCCGGGGGTCACCAGCCGACATTATCTGGCTGACGGAACCCTGAGAAGGCCCTCTCTGTGGGAGCGAACCGGCCGGTGGGAGGCAATTGGTGGCAGAAGGCGGTCCCGTAAGTACCCCGGCCCTAAGCCATGGAGCACTCCAAGAGAACCCAAACCCAAACAACTGATGTCAGCCCTCCAAGAGAACCCAAACTTGGAAACAGAAGACATGCAAGCTAATATAGTACTGTTATTATCATAGGTAGTCCTTGACCTACAACCACAATTGAGCCCAACATTTCTGTTGTTAAGCAAGACAATTGTTAAATGAATTCTGACCCATTTTACTACCATTCTTGCAACAGTTGTTAAGTGAATCACTGCAGTTGTTAACTTAGTAATATGGTGGCTAAGTGAATCTGGCTTCCCTATTGACTTTGCTTGTCAGAAGGTCGCAAAAGGTGATCACATGACCCCAGGATACTGCAACGTCATAAACATGAGTCATTTGCCAAGCTTCTGAATTTTGATCACATGATATTGGGGAGGTTGCAATGGTCATAAGTGTGAAAAATGGTCACTTTTTCAGTGCCATTGTAACTTCAAATGGTCATTAAATGAACTGTTGTAAGTTGAGGACTACTTGTAATAACAGAATTTTGAAAGTAGTCCTCCCATATCATGAGCTGGTCTCCCCACATCATGAGACAGTCATGTCTGAGATGTTTTCTTAAATTACATTTCTGCTCTGGACTCAGATTTCTTTTATCTGACTATTGTCTTGGTTATAGCTCTTCCTCCAGTTCTTCAGTTATTCCATCTGCCCATTACATAAGATAAATATTGAAGGATGAAAGTATTTAGAAATTGGTATTTACAAATTGACAATTACCTTTAATTCTGAGCATCACAATACAAAAAAATTACAGAGAAACAAATTAACCAAAAAACTGTCTTTGTAGGATCAGAATAGTTGAAAGTCTGCCCTGGCATTATACAATGGTAATAATACTGATTAATTAATTATATGCCATCAAATCAGTGTTGACTTTTAATAGATAGACCTTCTCCACTAGGCCTTTCATTGTCTTCCCGCAATGTACTCCTCACTCCTACAATTGCATCCATCCAGCTTGCTATAAGTCATTCTCTTCTCTTTCCTTCCACCTTTTGCACCATTATGGATTTCTTAAGGGAGCTGGGTCTAGACTCTTCACATAATATATCCACAATATGTTAGTGACTGTATACTGGTATTAATATACATAATTGATTAATTAATTGGCTTATACATAGTTAATATAGTCTACTATACTATTCCCTTTTGGTTACTTGATATACTGTATAACGATATCACTATATAAATCAATAAGAGTCCTTTCTACAGGCTGTTGCATAAAGCTTATGTTCTAAGCAGGGATGGGTTCTACTTACCTTTACTACCGGTTCGCATCATGCCCGCATGCGCTGATTAACTTTGATGACGTCTGGGTCAGTGGGCGGAGCCTCCTGCCAGTTTTAGTACCAGTTCTTGTGAACTGGTCCGAACCAGGGGCAACCCACCACTGGTTCTAAGATATAAATGCTTTATTTTTGTTTGCACTGCAATAGTATGTATATAGTATGTATAGTATAGTATATGTATATACATGCATATAGCATGTATAACAACATTAATGGGTTTTATAGCAGACTAACTGTTGTACTGTTTTTAATTAAGAGACTTAGCAATATGATTCTTCATAGTATTTACACAATCTAGCAAAGCTTTGTTTAGGCCATTTTTCCTGGATCTATGACAATTGCAGAGGGGTTTTTTCCCCCCCTATATTGCTTTTGGTGCTCTACCTTGAAAGCATATCTGTCCATATGTTCATTATTGGGGCTTCCCAAATTGTAATACAGTACCTATCTTTAGAAGCACTGTATTATTTTATCTAAAAGTAAATGTCCCACAACAGAACAGCATGTGCCTTGCTGTTCTATTGCAATACATTTGTGCCTTCTTAATTGCTATACATTTAAAATTAGTTAAGGAGAACTTAAATTAACTCTTGCCAAAACAAAAGATTGGAAGCCTGGACTCAGTAGGAAAAAAAACATTTGTATTTTTTGCAAACCCTTTCATAAAATCCCCATTATTTCTGTCCAGCTCTAAAATAACTTGTGGGAGTCGATAATAGTTCAGTTTTTCCATGGTTGCCTGGCAATAATCCGTCAACACTGTTGCTTGGAGATATCCAATCCACATAGTTTTTAATATAAATGAACTATAAATCATATGATGTAGTATAATAATTTGCAATGTAGTAATTGATAGCCTGCAATTCTTGCACACGAGAACTATGTTCAGCTTAGTTCTATGCTAAGCTTCTAACATAAGTTGTGCAAACTATGCACAGCTTATGTTAGCCATTATACATGGTGTTGTTTAATGTTTGTATGACAGGTTAATGCCCCCCCTCCACATTGTTTTATTTATTTTCATAATTCCTCTGGGTATGAATATGTAATTGCCATGACTTTGCAATAGGTAAAAATATAAAAAAAAAATGTTTGAAAACAAAAATCCTGTACTCATTTTTATGTTTTATATTTTATCTCCTACCCCACCAACAACAATTCCATCAACACCTATGCATGAAAAAAATAATACACTTCTAACAGTTATCAATATAGTATACTTTCCAAAATAGGGAACCAAACAGTAGCCCTGGTCCTCTGATGTTATGTATGGCTTGTTGGGCTTCCTGCTGTTGTCCCTGTTTACAATTAGGACTTTTTCTTTGAAAGTCATGTTTAACCAATCTGGACTCCCCATGCCCACCTCTCATGTTTCTACTTGAGCTCCTCTATAATGTAAAGTCCATACTTATTAGGCTAACATGAGTTATATGGAGAACTTTCCCCCCACAGTTGTATTTAAAAGGAAAATGATTAGTTTAAAAATACATTATTTCTTGCCCTATTATAATTTTTTAAATATTTCTAGAATCCATACTGCAGTCAGACACTGCTATTTACAATAACGGCCTACACCTTCTTTTTCAGATTCAATCATAATTTCACTTATAAACTACAGATGTAAATTTCCCCATTTCATTTTTAAAAGAACACTGCACTCGTACTACCCTATTATTACCAGTGTCTGACAATAAGTTCTCTCTGAATGAAACTAATTATTTGGATTGTTTAATTGGGGTTTTATCTGGAGTATCGTACTGTGATTGACTAGCAGCAAGGTAAATGGACTCAGCTACAGTGATGATGGGTACACTATTACAAGACCAGGTTAATCTATCTATCTAGTTCAGAGGTCTTCAAACTTGGCAGCTTTAAGACTTGAGGACTTCAACTCCCAGAATTCTCCAACCAGCTGTGTTGGCTGGAGAATTCTGGGAGTTGAAGTCCACAAGTCTTAAAGCTGCCAAGTTTGAAGACCTCTAAAGTTGCTAAGAGCCTATGGAGATTCTCAATCATCCAGGACATGGTTGTCTCAAAGATGCTTTCCAAAGGGCAACTGTACTTTCTTGCTTTTTTTTTCCTTGAAAACATTTTGTGTCTCATTCAAGAAGCTTCAGAACTGAAGAAACTTTTTGGGTGAGAAGTGAAACTTTTCAAGGAAAAAAACCAAGAAAATCTAGTCACCTTTTGGAAAGCACCTTTGGGGCAGTTGCTAAGAGTTAACATTGGATTTATGTTACATAATCAATTGTATATTCCTTATATAACAAAGAACTGGAAAGTGACCAATGTACCATTATCTTTTAAGAATCAATCTGGAGGAAAAAAGTCTTGCTTTATAAAAACTCATTAGCTTGGCTTCTAATCTAGATAAGTATCTGTTTTATAAAAGCTAAATACATACAAATATCTAGGTATTGTCTGTCTGTGTCTGTCTGTCTGTCTGTCTGTCTGTCTCTCTCTCTCTCTCTCTCTCTCTCTCTCTACCTATCTATCTATCAAATTAGCACAGTAGCTTCTATTAAATTAACACGGACACAGATTTTGAGGGGCAATATGCTGACTGTAAACCGCTTGGAGAGGGCTGTGAAGTGGTATGTAAGTCTTATTGCTATTGCTATCTTCAAGCAGAATCTTCAAGCAGAATGTTACTTGTCCTAAACAGAAGGACTGTTATGTTCTATTTATTTATTGGTTCGATTTATATGCCACCCTTCTCCGGAGACTCAAGGCAGCTTACAATGCGTTAAGCAATAGCCTTCATACTTTTGTATATACCTGCTTAGTAGGGCTTTCGGCCCCCCCTAAGCGGTGTTCTTTTTTATACAAAGTCAGCTTATTGCCCCCACAATCCAGGTCCTCATTTTACCTACCTCGAAAGGATGGAAGGCTGAGTCAACCTTGAGCCTGGTGAGATTTGAACTTGCAGTAATTGTAGGCAGCTGGTGCTACTTAACAGCACTTTAGTCTGCTGCACCACCAAGGCTCTATGTGCTCTGTAAAGCTCTGTGTTCTGTGAATATGTGGTTAAGATGTACCTGCATAGTTATATGTATGAAGCATAACTCTTCTAAACTTTCCATTGTCTTATATAGGTTGTCTTATATAGGACATTCTCAGCTCTGCTTTTGGGAATTGCTATTATTTCTCTGTGTAGCTCATATCTAGATGGGAGCTTTGAAGAGATTTTATCCATAGCACTTTTTTCTAGCTTTTTTGTTGATACAGTATGGGTAGGAATATCAAGAGACATTTGAATACTGAATGTTTTTAAGAAAAGATTGGGCAACCATTTGTCTGAAATGTTACAGGTTTTCCTGCTTAAGCAGGGGGTTGGACTAGAAGACCCCCAGGGTCCCTTTTCAACTCTGTTATTTTGTTATTCTGAATAGAAAAACCAGAACACATACACAAACAGATGACTATGAGAGGACAAGAAAGAGACTGAGAACAAATTCTGTGCTGTCATTTATTGTTAGTCATCCAGATTTGTGCAGTTCTTACAGCCCTAATATAGGTGCATTTTTAAAGATAGAAATTGCAATGCGCAATAAACTTCATGAATTTCAGGGGAATGAGGAGAAGAGAAGGGAAATGGCTATTCTTGTTGCCTTCACTTTTTTTTTTTTAGATTTTTATTCCACCTTTTTTATATATACAATTCAAGGCAGCATATATACCAGTACTCCTTCCTCTTCCTCTTTTCCCAACAACCCTGTGAGGTGAGTTGGGCTGAAAGACAGTGACTGGCCCAAAGTCACCCAGCTGGTTTTTCATGCCTAAGGCAGGACTAGAACTCACCATATCCTGGTTTCTAGGCCAGCCCCTTAACCATTACACCAAACTGGTTTTCTATAATTGACTCTACCTTGGCCAAAAAGTAGCAGTGGCAACAGTGTTGCAAAGTAAAGCTATTTGCTCTTTTACAGAGTACTGTTTATGTTCAATATAAATATAAATATAATGCTTGCTTTACATTTTTAAAAGTTGCCAGTGCCAGTTCAGGCAACTATCCTTCTGGGTTCAGCTCCAAGTGGGGAAAGAGACATTGGAAACATGGGAGACTGCTTGGAAAGATGGTTTAATGGTGGACAGGATCATATGGTTTGAGTTCCAGAACAAAAAAAGGGCGAGACACAGTGAGGGTTTTATGCCCTCTCTGACTTTGAACTTCCTGGGGCCCAGAAAGAGTATCCTGATTGGTTGTCAGACTCCCAGGGGGTGGGGGTTTTAGCTAGCCTTGCTGGTTTATGTAATCTTCCCAGATGCCATGTGGTGAGTTACTGTTGCTAGATGGGTCCATTGTGTTACAGATTATGGTCCTATTATATTTGTGGGTCAACAGTCATCTGAGGCGACTCTGTGCAGTAACAACACTCGTTTATTAACAAACTCTAACAAGAGCGAACACACACTCCCGCGCTTTGACAGCTCCCTTTTATATACCCGGCTGTCAATGTATTAACCAATCAAACGCTTGTAGCAACAATAACCAATAAGAACTCATGTATAATTAACCCGGCCGCTAGAGGCCGTAGCAACGGAACCCAGTATGCAACACTCCTTCCCACCAAGTTTGCGCGAGCGCAGTCACGCGTAATCATTTAGATACGCAGGGTACCGCCGGACCCTCCCTGATCTCCTGGGCTCCACCCCTTCCAGCTGGTTCGACGGCAGGTTTGACTCTGCCGCCCTGCCGCGCCTCCCTGATCTACTAGGCTCCACCCCTTCCAGCTGGTTCGATGGCAGGGTTGACTCTGCCGCCCTACCCTGTGTGACTCCCTGGCTTCCAACATCCCCGGCCTCCACTTCTTCTGGGGGATCGACTATCTCGGGGGCACTCACTGCCTGCAATTCTGGCGGGTGTATTTCTGCCGGTTGCGGTGGGGCTAACATGTCCATATTCGCAGTGTTGGGCCACAAGCTCGGGTACCCCCTTCCATCCTGACCAGTTGCAAATACCCTCCTAGACCGCAGTTGGTCCTTATGTCGTTTCCAAATTCTCCCTTGATCAACTTCTACTTGGTATGAACAAGGCCCAACTATTCCCACAACCTGCCCCGCTAACCACAAAGGTTGTCCCCCGTAATTCCTGGCATACACTGCCTCCCCTATTTGGTAAGGCCGGTACTTAACATGGGAATCTACTGGTTTGGTCGTACTGTATGCAGGATGTAGTCTGTCTAGAGATGTGCGTAACTTACGGCCCATCAACAGCTCAGCAGGGCTCTTATTAGTTAACTGGCAGGGGGTCGTATGCTGAGCCAATAGATATTCCTCCACCCGGTCCTGCCAAGTCCCTTGCCCTATCTTACGGAGCGCCTCCTTAGCCGATCTTACGGCGCGTTCAGCAAAACCATTGCTGGACGGGTGGAAAGGAGAAATTAAACAATGCCTTATTTTCCTATGTGCTAGAAACCCCTCGAACTCGGCTGACGTAAATTGTGTTCCATTGTCGGACACTATGACGTCTGGCAGCCCATGGGTGACAAACATGTGCCGTAAGGCCCGAATGACAGCCTCCGACGTGGTTGAACGCATGGGAACTATCTCAACCCACTTAGAGAATGCGTCGGCCACTACCAAAAATGATTGACCCTGCACCGGGCCCGCCAGGTCAATGTGTAACCTGGACCAGGCCCCCCCAGGAACCTCCCACTCCCGTGGCTGGTCCCTGGCAGGCATAGCCATGTTCCCCTGACAAGCCGAACAATCAGAGACCCAGTCAGCAATGTCTTGGTCCAACAGTGGCCACCACAAGTAGCAGCGGGCCAGTGCCTTCATGCGCACCAACCCCGGGTGGCCCCGATGTAGTAGTTGCAATAAAGAGCGTCTCAGAGGTGGCGGAATCACCACCCGGTGGCCCCACAACAGGCACCCGGCCACGGTGGATAGTTCCAGTCGTCTTGAAGCGAACGGCCGAAATTCAGGAGCGAACGGAGCCGCAGGCCAGCCCCTGGCCATCCAATCAAGCACTTGCGACAGGACTCGGTCTTTGGCAGATAGTCTAGCGACATCTCTCGCCGTGACCGGAAGCGATGAATCCTCAATCAGTAGGACTGTCGACATAGGTACTGGATCCTCGAGCAGGTCAGGAACAGGGCAGCGGCTCAAAGCGTCCGCATGAGCCATGTCTCGTCCAGGGCGATAAGTTAATGTGTACGAGTAGGCGGCTAGAAAGACAGAGTAGCGAGTCATACGGGGAGGCAGAATTTGCGGAGCTTGCCGGTCGGCCGCTAGGATACCTAATAAAGGCTTATGGTCGGTATACAGCACAAAAGGCCGGCCGTACAAATAATGATGGAAACGTTTGACTCCGGCCACCAAAGCGAGGGCCTCCTTATCCAGCTGCGAGTACTTCCGCTCAGCTGGAGCTAAAGTCCTGGAGTAATAGGCTATCGGTAGTTCCCGGCCGGACGGGAACTTGTGACTCAATACCGCCCCTACCCCAAACGGGGAGGCGTCGCAGGCCAGTGTCAGTGGAAGGTGGGTCGAGAACTGCGTGAGGACAGAGTTGGAGGTAAGTAGACGTTTTACGGCCCTAAACGCCTCCATTTCCTTGGCGCCCCATCGCCATGCGGTCTGTTTGTCAAGCAGGCGGTGGAGAGGCTCTGCAACCGAAGCTTTATGCGGAAGAAAAACCGCATAAAAATTTAGGAGACCAAGGAAGGCCTGTAGGTCGGCTTTGCAACAGGGGGTAGGCGCATCCCTGATGGCTGCCGTCTTCGCAGCCGTCGGGTGGATGCCGGAGCCATCGACCATAAATCCCAGGAATTCCACTTCTCGCACAGCTACCTTGCATTTAGATTTGTTAACTTTTAGTCCGGCAGCCTCAAAACGTCGTAGGACCCGGCGTAATCTATCCAACAATTCAGATGTGCTGGTTGCCGCGACGAGTACGTCGTCAAAATAAGGTATGACCCCAGGGATGCCCTGCAACATTCGCTCCATCATACCCTGGAAAATCCCTGGGGCCACACTGACCCCGAATTGCAGGCGGCGGCACCGGAAAGCCCCCCGGTGCGTCACAATTGTCTGGGCCTCCGCTGTGCGATCATCCACCCGTAATTGTTGGTATGCCTGGGCCAGGTCTAGCTTAGCAAAAACCGATCCCTGGCCCAGGGAGTGCAGCAAATGCTGCACCACGGGAACTGGATAAGCGTGACCCATGAGAGCCTTGTTTAACGTTGCCCGATAGTCCGCGCAGATGCGGATCGAGCCATCTGCTTTTATGGGTGTCACAATTGGGGTCTCCCATTGGGCATATTCTACAGGCTCCAACACCCCCTGTGCCAACAATTTATCCAATTCGGCGTCCACTCTTTCCTGCAATGCAAAAGGTACCCTGCGGGGTTTTAAACGCCTCGGCGGAACCATGGGATCCAGGCTAAACGATACTGGAGGGCCTTTGTAACATCCCAGTTGACCATCAAAAACTGCAGGAAATTCTTGAACTAACATGTCCAGTTCTGCCGTCTGCAGTGCGTTTACCCCTTGAATTTGGAGACCAAGTGCCTGAAACCAATTAAGACCTAATAAACTCGGCAAAGGGGATTCTACCACGATTAAAGGTAACTTGCCGCGGAAGTCTTTAAATTTAACTCGGAAATGTCCAGTCCCCAAGATTGCAATGGGGTTTCCCTGGTAGTCCCGCAATTGCAGCCGGCACGGGTCTAGGCGGTGTTTAGCTATAGATGGCACCATACGTTTTAACGTGCTCCAGGAGACAATCGAATTGGCTGACCCCGTGTCCACTTCCATTGGACAAGTGCGACCCTCAATTTGAACATCTAGTGTAATCTTAGGCCGCGCTGTTACATCATATGCGGGATACACGCCGTTGACCCCCCCATCATTCCGGCCCCACATTGAGCGGCCGCTTTGCGCGCTCGCTCTCTTGACAGGCACTCTTCTATCTCCTCTGGGGGTCGGCTGAGGCGGCTCCACCAGATTTTGTGCTCGGCACACACGAGCGATGTGGCCCCGTTGACCGCACCTTCTGCATATTGCGTCTTTTAAACGGCACACAGCCCTTGAGTGTCCACCCCCGCAGCTCCAACAACCCTTTTGCAATTGTCCCGCTAGTCTATTGGGGCGCTGTGTGTCTTTAATTCGATCCACTTCACTGGTCACTCCCACATCATCCTCATCGCTCAGCTGTGTTTCGTTATAATGTATTGGTTCAACTCTCTGTTTGCTAGGCACGTGACCCCTGGGCAAGTCAGCCAGGGATAACGCGGCTAATTCGGCTGCACACACTTCATCCACGGCTTCCTGGAATGTTAATTCGGACTTGGCAATCAAACGTCTTTTCAGATTTTCGTCTCTCACACCACTGACCAGTCTGTCCAACAAATAATCATCCAAATCCACGAATTGGCAATGCCGGGCCGCCTTCCGCAATGCCGCAATATATTGGCTTATGGATTCCCCCTCAGCCTGGTCCCGATGGTAAAAATGCTGGCGGCGAGCTATCCGGGACGGCGCGGGGGCGTAATGTTTCTTTAGTTTGGTCATAAACTCTTCCCAGGTCCCAGCATGAATAGACAGAGGGGCCATCAGTGTCATGGCAGTTTCAAACATTTCTGCCCCACAGAAACTCAGAAAATATGCTCGTTTCCTCTCACTCGATAACTCCCGGTAGTCATTAGCTATAAGGAAGCAATCAAATCTGGCTACAAACGCCTCCCAAGACTCCGACGCTGGGTTGAATGGGGCGAAATTCTGGGTGGATGCCATTCTCAGTCTCGTACTCGCTAACTGTTCGTGAGGCGTTCCTCTACAATTCACCCCCCCTCAGCTTGTAAATTTACGTTACCACCTCAATGTTTGTCGCCAAAACATCCCATCCTCGTCGCCAATATTATATTTGTGGGTCAACAGTCATCTGAGGCGACTCTGTGCAGTAACAACACTCGTTTATTAACAAACTCTAACAAGAGCGAACACACACTCCCGCGCTTTGACAGCTCCCTTTTATATACCCGGCTGTCAATGTATTAACCAATCAAACGCTTGTAGCAACAATAACCAATAAGAACTCATGTATAATTAACCCGGCCGCTAGAGGCCGTAGCAACGGAACCCAGTATGCAACAGGTCCATTGACAAAGATTGAGTTTCTGCCTCTGGCCCATTGACAAAGGGTGGGGCCAGGAAGATGGGAGCTGCTTCGTCTTTAAAAGATGCTTCTCTATTTCTCATCCAGGGAAACATAATATTCTGCCTTTTTAATATTTCCCAAAATATTTCATTCCTCTTGGAAAGGGGTGGGTGCTAACTTCTTACAATTCCATGTTTTCATTTTAAAAAGTATTAGCTTCATACTTTTCTGGAAAGATGTTAATATGTTCTTTTTTTATTTAAACATTTTGGCAGGCAGGACTTAGAATGAGCTATTCCATTACAGATTTGCTGAAATCCTTGTTCGGAGAAAAAAGAATGGAACAACAGGAAGATACCACTATCCTAGGATGGCAGACAGAAATTTAAAATAAACGCCCAATTAAGCTGCAGTTATTTGTAGAACCAATTGTCACATCTTCGCAGGAATCTCGGAAGATAGGTTTATAAAGAGGGATCTAATTAGTAGAGTCAATCTGGGGTGGGGTGGGGGGTGTCAGGCTTCTTGAGGCCTTTCTTGCCCTTTGTAGTTCAGAGGAAAAGACTCCACATCCCGTCATGCAGCACGGGAAAGACCGGAGCCGGAAGCGTTGGCTATTCTGCCGTCCGCCCCGCGGATGGGCGGGAGCGCCGGAGGAGCGGCGGCTGTCGGGGCGTCGCGAAGGAAGAAGCGGCTTCACCGGTGGCAATCCAGGCCGAGCGGCCAGGAGGGGGGAAGGTATCCAGGGCTGGAGCCGCTCCCAACCCCCCGTGCTGCGGGGCAAGATGCCCCGCCGGAAGCAGCGCCACCCGCAGCCCGTCAAAGGTCAGCGCCGGGTTGCCGGGCTCACCCCGGGGACGCTGTGCCGCATCTCCGTCCGCCTCGTTTGATGTCTGGGCGGCGGGGGGCTCCGGCTGTTCCGTCTCTCTCTCTCTCTCTCCCTGCCCCGAGGCTCCGGCCTGTTGGGGCTTCTGGGCGATGGACTCCCCGACCGACCCCTGGTCTAAGCTGACCGCTGTGCTGGGCAAAGGGAGGAGTCCCGCCTCTTCGGAGTCCTTCCTCGTTCGATGGGTTGGGTCCGGCCAGAATTGGGGCAATTAATTCGCCCTCCCCTTCGAAAGGAAGGCAGGGCGACGCCGTTGGGGGTGTCTGGGCGACGCCAAGCAGTTTCTGCGGAGCATTAGCTGGTGGCGGGGGACCCCGATTCTCATACGACCGCATTCTGCTCTGTCTATTGTAGTGGACGTTCCTGGTGCTCCGGCCGAGCCGTCAAGAGAGGAGAGCCCGGCGCCGCAAGCCAGCTTCCTCTTAAAGCAGGAGCTGTCCCTGTCCCTGGAGGACGAAGAGGACAGCAGCGCTCCGATTCTGGCCTTCGAAAAGGACTCCGAAGGTGGGTTCGGGTCCTCGCTTGGGCGAATCGGAATAAGGGGTGGTGGGGGTGTAAGATTGGGGGGGGGGTTGGTGGGAAGGAGGGGGGGGGAGTTGTGCCTAGGAAAAAGAAAGGGCCTCTTGGATCCTCCCATTTCGAGTTGCCAGGAATTGGATCTAGTCAGCGGGTCTAGTATGCAAAGCCAGCACAAGTCTCTCCACCATCTTCTTACTTCTTCGGTGCTTCTTTTGGGTGTCATCTTTTCTGAGTGGGAAAGTTGGGTGTGTTTAGTACCAGGCAGAGCATCCCCAGCAGAGGGACCTGTAGCTAATAAAAAGGCTTGTAAGTGATGGCAAGGATTTTAGTTAGGAGGAAAAGGGTCCTGGAGTTTAGCTTCCCCTACACATGGTAACCCCCTATTGTACCAGCAGGCGAGGGAGAGGACAAAGTGAGGATTCCCACAGCTGCCCACCTGATGTCCCCTCCTTGTGTGCTGCAGACTCCCTCGGGGGGACACCTGGACTGCCAGCTTACACGCTGAGTGATGAGGATCTCCCGTCTCTGTGCCAGGCCCAGGACGAAGATGGAGAGAATGAAGGGCCGGGCCGGGCTTGCCAGCATTGTGGCCTGCCTAGTCCTGGTTCTACTCCCTGCTGCCCCTCTGAGGTAGGGGATGAGGAAGGCTCCCCTAAGGGGCGTGTAGTCTTTTCCTGCCAACTGTGCCCCTTTGCCTCACACTACTCCAGCCACCTCAAGCGGCACATGAAGACTCACAATGGCGAGAAACCTTACCGCTGTCCGCATTGCCCGTATGCCTCAGCTCAGCTGGTTAACCTGACACGCCATTTGCGAACCCACACTGGTGAGAAGCCCTACCACTGCCCCACCTGCCCCTTCGCTTGCAGCAGCCTTGGCAACCTCAAGAGACACCAGCGGGTCCATGGCCAGGAACGTCCAGTGCGCTGTAGCTCCTGCAGCTGCCACTGTGTCCAAGGGAATTCCCTCCAGCACCACAGCGCGGGGATCCAGGGGGAATCGGAGGCAGAAATGGAGGGACCACCCATTGCAGATCAGGAGACAGGTACATGATGGAAATGGCAAGGTAGAATTCATAGCCTTGCAAAGGGAGGGAATATACATAAAACTTTCAGGGGGGGGGGAGAGGGAGAAACTTTACAAATCTTGATACACCGATAGTTCTCAGCAGCTTTTGAAGTCTAGCAGAGTTCAGGATCTGCAGCCTGATAAGAGACTCTTTGTGTCTGCCACATTGGTATGCATTTATTAGCCTAAACCGGAGCATGGAATTTGTGTGCCAAGGAAGTGTACTGACCCTTACTCTCTAGGGGTTTGGTTGCTCCTCTAATTTCAATTGTAACAGCAGTATTCTACATTGGGCTTGTAGTACCTCAAGAGTTAAGGATAGAGGATTATGCAAATTGGTCTGCGCTCTGTATGACAGTGAAGGAAGTAAGTTACATGTGGTTCCAGTAGTATCTGTTTAGAGCATTTCTGCTTATTGCTGTTTTTCTTCCACAGAGCCACCACCATTGCTGCCTAGCTCCCCATTTCTGCAGGCGGAAGACTCTAATACGGTTCTTCCTGAGCTGCTCTTCCCATTCACGTGCAGGGCATGTGGATTGGTGCTACAAGCTGACGAAGGCTTGGGTGAGCCAGTATGTGGGCGTTGCAGCCTGGCAGTGCTGGGGGCTGAACCAGCCTCACCGAAAGGCTTCTCCTGCCAGTTATGCCCTTTTATTACCACCTATCCTAACCATCTGGCCCGTCATATGAAGACACACAGCGGAGAGAAGCCCTTTGCCTGTGCGCTCTGTCCATATGCCTCAGCCCATCTGGACAACCTCAAGCGGCACCAGCGGGTGCACACTGGTGAAAAGCCCTACAAGTGCCCCCTATGCCCATATGCCTGTGGCAATCTTGCCAACCTCAAGCGCCATGGACGCATCCATTCAGGGGACAAGCCTTTCCGCTGCCGTCTCTGCCCGTATTCATGCAACCAGAGCATGAACCTCAAGCGCCACATGCTGCGGCATACAGGTGAAAAGCCCTTTCAGTGCCGCATCTGCCCCTACACTACTGGCCACTGGGACAATTACAAGCGTCACCAGAAGGTGCACGGGCAGGGCCTGGCAGAGGAAGGAGGGCCTGGTCCAGACAGTAGCCTGACCTAACGATGCTGAAAGACTCCTTGAGCTTCCGACTCTCATTATAGTTGCCTGCTGTCAAGCCTATGTAAAAGATTGACTGGGATGTGCAGGAGAAGGAACTGTATGTACTTGCAGGAGCAGCAGTACCACCTTACTTTTTAAGAAAGTATTATTTCCTTTGCTGAGAAGCACCTCGGGGGCCTTGCCCTATCCAGTGCTTCTGTCCATAGGAAGAAAAAGGCATCTGCTCTGCAGACCATTCTCTGAAACTGTTGCTCTGTGGGACAGCTGAAACCTGCAGAGAGGAGCTCCTTTGTCCTCTTTTGTCTTTTTTGTGCCTCCCCTCTCTAGTCCTTTAATTGTGGTTGCTGCTTGAATCTGTGTAATTTATATGGTGTATTAATGCATTAAACTGTTTTCTTATCTGGCTTTATTTTGGCTGGCAAGAGCAGCTGGAGACTAACTGGCAAACCTGATCACAGTGCAGTTGTGCTACTGCTGAACTGGCCTGTGTGAGCATGTTTACGGCAGGCATACTGTATGCCCTCTTTTCGCCATCTTATTTTCAGCAGGAGAGGAAAACAGATAATATGGTTTCAGTAATGTGGCCTCCACTGTGTCCATAACCGTTACCTCATTTTTGCTTGAGTACGCAGCTCTAGTGCCAAGATGTTGGAGCAGGAAATTGGATGCAGTAGAGAGAAGGGCTCACAGGATTTATTTCCAATCATGGTTTATTCAATCATTGTCACAAACATTTGTTAATGTTCAAATGTAAACAGCAGGTAGATAAACAAGATTACAAGTCTAGCGGTTATAGTTAAAAGTCTACTGTGAGCATCAGAGTTGTGTTTGCTCTTTGTGCAAATGTCCACTCTACCCTAGTTTGGCATGTATGAAGCTGAAGCTTACTAGTCAGCTCTGTAAATTGCCTCTGCAGACAGAGACTCTTGCAAAGGACACACAGCCAGCTGGGGGCTGAGGCACATCAAGATCAACCTGCAAGCAGGTCATACATTCCACAAAGATCTTTTGGGCAAAGCAGGACATTTAAAGGTCCTCATCACCAATGCCCTCAAAGGCATAGTTTCCATGGAAATCATTCGCCCCAATGTCATTTGAAGAGCTGGAATGGCTGATGGCCCGTAAGCTGACAGAGCCCAATTTGCTCTGGATAAGGGAGAGAAGAGGTGCAAATTAGCAAGAGCCATGCCATGGTAGATCATGTTTTTCCATAAGGATAAGAGGAGTAATTACTCACCGAGACTTTTGTAATAGGGTCCCTACTACCATCAGGGGAATCCTAACAAAACACACAGGCATGTTAAAGGAGAAAAACCAATTGAAGGGAAAAGGAAGAAGCAGAGATGACAGCAGATCTACCTACCAAAAGAGGAGGTGATTTCACTGCTTGCTGACTGTCTGAACGCTGTAAGGCTCCAATGGTTCGTCTGCGGAACATCTATGAAAGGAAAGTATCGAGCTGCTGGGAGGCACCCATCCTAACACTGCTTTTATACATGACCAGGAAACAAATTTGACCTAGCCATCTCCACCAAAGGGATAAGGAACCTGAGTCTCACCTTACGTATGCTTCCTCCAGATTTCTTCACCATCAGCTCATCCACCATGGACTGCAAGCAGATGCTCAACATTATAGCCTAAGATATGAGAGAGAAATGTTCTTACTTCTCTGCAGTATTATCCCAACTGATGGAGCCTTGATTTTGTAAACTTAGGATAGGAAAAAAAAAACAAATTTGATACTGGAGTTATGATTGGGAAGCAAATAAGAATAAAATTGAGCTTGTTTCCATTTGTGATATTCCAAGTGCATTATTTGTAAAGAGAATAGATTAGATCAGTAAAGGAATCTGCATTGAGTGGGGTAGAAGATCATATACTCATTCAATTTACTAGCTTCAAAGTTCAAAATGTAAGTATTCATCCAGGATATAATCCCCCGCCCCCAACACGCACACACATCCTACCTGTGGACTGGTGATGGTGACCCACTGCAGTCGGTCCTTGCTCATCAGGTACTCAAAAGCTAGTTCCAATTTCACCTCTGACTTGCCAGAACTTGTGCCTGATGTCCCGTTGTGCACAGGGACCTAAAAAAAGAGCCGTTTAATTATTGCTTATTAATGAAGCAGTGGGAGGGGGATATTGAGGCTGGAAAACTCTTGGTTTGCCTGCAAGTGTCAACGCTTCTTCTCCAGCCTCTAAGAAATTCCCAGGCAAAAGGGAGACACAGAGAAAGTACTCCTCCCTCAAAGCAGAACAGGCCATCCTCAACAAGGCAGAGACACGATCTGATTCGTGTTAGCTCACCGAGGAAGTAACTCGCCAACAACGCATTCGTGTCACTTTGAAACTCCCTTCCTTGATCTGGTCATTGGGCAGCTTGACCTGGAAATTCAGTTCACTATTGCCTGCTCCAACAATGACATGACAGCCTTTCTCAGGGAAATCCGTAATACAAGGGTCAAATTTGAGATAGCCATAATACTTGAGGGTTTGTGCCAAGCGGATGAACTGTAACAAAAGAGAGAACATTCACAGGGAAACTTGTGATTTTTGGATGTATAAATTTCATTACAACTAGCTGGGAATGAAACAAGGTAATGTAGATTGACTCACGCAGCATAGGTAAAGGAAAAATGGAAACTTACCTCTTTTTTAGAGACTTTTTCCTGTAAAGATTTAAGCTGACGGTGCTGTTCCTTATTGGCAAGGATCCAGCCCCGCTCAATATCTGCAACTGTCTGTGAGGAAGCAAAAATAGAGGAGGAGGAGGAAATGCTGCTGCTTGCTTGCCTGCCCACCTCCCATCTTCCTCCCTGTCACTCAACTTTAGTGCCTGACCTGGGCGTATAGCAGATTTAGTCCTACCCGCTGCTCCATGACATCATCATCAAAGGCAGAGTCCCAGTAGCTGGGGTGGAGCAAGAGGAAAGAGATGGCAGAGGCAAGCCATTAATGGGTCTTCACTCAACTATTATTTGGGTGGGATTGATTATATTGACTCCTACCCTTTGCATGTTTTTTACCTCTTGCGCAGCAGAATCTTGTATTCAGGGTTGCGGAGGCTGGTGACTGATACATAAGGAAGCTCAAATTCCTGCAATTTCCGGATGACTGTAAAAGATGACAGTTCACCATACAACACGCCTCAAACTTATCCCTAGACACATAGACAGAAACATGCCTGCCCGCCTTTCCTGGCAGGCAGACTGGTTTTTCTCTGCCATTATAGAAAGTGCAGCAAGAGGTTAACTCACAGGAAAATGCTCCGTCCTTGGCTTCGCGCACAAGGAAGAGATGAAAGTAGCCAATCAAATCCTCCGGCAAGTCCAACTTCAAGGCCACAGCCTACAAACAATAGAAAGATAAACCAGATGCTGCATTCTTTCTTCTTAACAGCAACTTAAGGAAAGGCTATATTAAATATTGCCACTACAGGGGGGTTTCTTGGTACAGGCCATTCGTTCTTGGAATAAAATAATCTGTCACACTGAGTCTTACTGTAAGAAAAGGAATGAAAGTACTATGGGCATAAAATCTCTCCTCCATTTCTTTCTCAACATGAGCCATTCTTATTTCTGGGAAAGCCTTACCTCCAGAACATCCTCTGTTTGGTCTGAGGTAAGAATTGTGACTTTCACCTTCTGCCCATTGGATAAGAGCACATCTAGTTGTACCTCTTCAGTTGGGATCTGCTGGGTTTCCTGGAAATACACAGGACTCCAATAATTTTCTCCACCTTCTCCACCACTTTGCAGACTGCAAAGTATATACTTTGCACTCTGCTTTTACCCATTTCCTTACCTGCTGGGCTTTTCTCAGAAAGCTATTGAAGATCTCACTACCTCCCAGCAAGGGGTCCTGTCGTACTATGGATTAATAACAGAAATATCAGTTTTAATACTTATGGTTTTAATATTTTATTGTAAATAGGTTTCATTCTTTGGTTGTGAGCACTCAAGAGTTTGGTACAGGATAGGTGGCTATATAAATATTTTAAATAAACAGAAGGTACCATCAGCTTTTTTGCTTTCAGCCAAAACTCACTCCCTGTGCATAGAGAACACTTGCTTGCAAATGCATGCATACTATTTTTCCTTGATTTGCCCAACAAAACTTACCAGCTTGCATATATTTTTCTAGTTGTTCCCGCCGCTGCTCCACTTCCACTGGGGTGAGGGTGAAAATCTTTTTTGGAGGAAAGGCTGGTACCACATTAGCTCCATATTCCTTCCTTAGCTGCAGAAAGAAAAGCAGAGTTCATCTTTAGGCAGAATTTTCATCTTTACCAGAATTTTGGTAATGAGATATATACACCCATTTTTTCTTCCTAGTGTTTTTCTGCAAGTGTAGTTTTTCCTTTTTTCAAATCAACGTGTGGCTGTACCATTGACTATGACAGAAATTGACCAACTGGACTATTCACCCAAGCCTGATGTTGTGGGTTGAGAGAGAGAGAATGACCCAAGGTCACCCCACCCAGCTAACTTTTATGCCTAAAATGGGACTACAACTAACAATCTCCTGGTTTCTAGTCTGGTCTTTAACCACTTGACCAAACTGCCTTTCTTAGTTACATACATTAATTGAATTAATAAAACACTACTCTAGTAGAAAGGCTTTTATTGCTACAATACTATTATACTATTATAATAGCATTATAATATTATAATATAGTATATATAGTATATTATAGTATATTGCTCCTTTCCACAAAAGAGCAATTCTGGCAATTTCTTGCATACATGCCTCCATGCCTCACCTGTTCATGCAAACCAAGCAGCTGGCTGTATCGCACCTGGCAGTGCAGAACACCATTGACATGAATGCTGTAGGCCTGTTGGGGACAGAAGGAAAAGGCATCATTAGAGAATCTGTTTATGAGAAAGCCCTTAAGCTATCCCATTCCCAGAGATACAACGGGGAAACAGACTATCTGGTATGAATCGCATAGTACTAATTCCATAGCCGCATGAAGATTCAAAGAAGGAACAGGTCTTCTAAACTAAGATTTCACTAATCCCTTTCTGGTCCTTAAGAATCCATTATAAGGCATTAACACTACTCCTTATTTCTACAAGGGGAGGTGATTGCCTAAAATAAGAAAAAGTTGCAGGTGCTGAAACAAAAACAGTCTCTTAGGTTGTTCACCATCCAACACAAAAAATCTGCATGAAGCAGAAGTTGTAAACCTTAGCGAAGGAGCATCTAGGCCTGAAATAGATATGCCTTTCAATAACATTTAAACTAAATTTTGTAACCACGATTTGATAACATGGTAGTTATAAGTGTACTATAAAGTGCAAGCCTTAAGTTAAAGAAGTGGGTATCGATAAGATGTATGAGCCCATTTATTGAGTTCTATAACTTTGCACTTTATTCAAGGTAGCCTTTCTGTATCAAATAGAAAGAAAAGACGAATTGCACCTACAATAAAGGGATATCTAGCTTTGCTCCTGGACTTAGTACCCAGGAGTAGTTATAGAATCCATAATTTCTGGTTATGCAAGGAACGCCAAAAGACTGTCAATAGAAAGTATATCTTCTTAAAAACGGTGTTTATAATACTTTCTCTGAAACAGCCAAAGCCTTTTAAACAGAAACAAAAGATGAATTGTTTTGAAAAAAAACCCGAAAATAATTCAAGGAGAGACTCTCTAATTGAAAGAAGTGCTCTTCAGTGCCAAAATGCCTCTACTGTACTTCCTCCTCATTTTTCTCCTTGTTATGGACTTTGCATCCTCCTTGGGGAGTCCTAAGTCATATATATATTTGATTTGAATTTGAGTTGGAAAGAGAGGAGATCGAGATCTGGGTTGTGGCTGCCTCACAGCCAGCGGCTACAACTTCCCCGGGGCCAGTGGTGAAATCCAATTTTTTTTACTACCGGTTCTGTGGCCGTGGCATGGTGGGCGTGGCAGGGGAAGGATATTGCAAAATCTCCATTCCCTCCCCACTTCTGGGGGAAGGATATTGCAAAATCCCCAGTCCCTCCCCCAGGAGTGGGGAAGGATACTGTAAAATCCTCATTCCCTCCCCACTCCAGGGGAAGGATACTGCAATATCTCCATTCCCACCCCATTTCAGGGGAAGGATACTGCAAAATCCCCATTCCCTCCCCACTCCTGGGGGAAGGATATTGGAATATCTCCATTCCCACCCCATTTCAGGGGAAGGATACTGCAAAATCCCCATTCCCTCCCCACTCCAGGGGAAAAATACTGCAAAATCCCCATTCCCTCCCCACTCCGGGAGAAGGATACTGCAAAATCCCCATTCCGTCCCCCCTCTGTGGCCAGCCAGAGGTGGTATTTGCTGGTTCTCGGAACTACTCAAAATTTCCGCTACCGGTTCTCCAGAATCTGTCAGAACCTGCTGGATTTCATCCCTGCCCGGGGCCCATCCTGGCGCCTGCTGGAATCTGGCTTCAAGACTCAGGGCGGAGGGAGAGCTAGACTGAGCAGAGTTTTTGCGGCGGAGAAGCGAAGCCACCCATTCCAACCGGCCGCTCTTCCCACCCTCTCTTTTCCTGAAGAGCCCGAAGGCGCCTGCAGTTGCTGCAGAAAAGCAGCCGAAAGGCACCAGAGCGACTCGCCCAGGGTGCAAAATCGCACTTCGATGCCCTTTCCAGATGTTAATCCCAAAGGGAGCCCGGGGAACTCTGCGCCCCGCCTCCAGGGGCTTGTGACACTCGCCACGTAGGCCGCAGCGCTGCTGCCATCTCCGGCGCGGGTCTCGGTCTCTGGGATGGAGAAGTGCATGGCCGCTTCCACCTCCGTCTGCAGCTGCTGTCGCCGCCGCCGCCGCCGCTGCTGCTGCTACCTTCGACTCGGGCCGGAACTGGACTCCGACGTAGCCGCCATCTTGCGGGCGGAGAGAGGGAGGGAGGCACCACTGTGGGCGGAACGGAAGGAGGAGGACCGGAGAAAACTTACACACATACACACACCCCCTTTTTTTTTTTGGCCACCGGTCATCCCCCGGCCCTCTCTCTGTGGATGGTTTGACCCAGGAAAGACCAAGTGCTAGCCAGAGAGGGAAATAATATTGAAAGCGAAAATGCCTCTGTCTTGCCCAGGTTCAGTTTTACCTCCACCGTTCGGAATCCCCCCCCACCCAATTTTGAATAAAGGAGCTGAACCGCCCCCTTCACGCCTCCTCTAAAGACAGCTCGTGGCATGTAGAAGTTAAGCCAGGGGTCTCCAACCTTGGCGACTTTAAGCCTGGTGGACTTCAACTCCCAGAATGCCCCAGCCAGCTTTGCTGGCTGGGGCATACTGGGAGTTGAAGTCTACCAGGCTTAAAGTCGCCAAGGCCGGAGACCCCTGAGTTCAGCGATACAAGCATAACCAGAGGGCAATATTGGTCACTAAGAAATCTCAGAGCCTGCTTTACCCCGCGGCCGGACGGGGTATCTGGGGTGTCCAGCCGCCCCTTTCCCTCCTCACCTAGTCGCACTACGCTGTCGGTCCAGCGAGGTGGGTTTAGCAGCGGAAAGAACAAAGCCTCTATTAAGGACGGGCGGACAGAACAGGACTACCGGCCTGCAAAAACCCGGCCAAATAATGGCCGTCTGGATTTTTTTGCAGCCCGCATCTGCTTTCCCTATTTATTTATTTTTGATTTGCCTGTACGTGGTAAATCAGGTTAGCCATTCCAGTCACCTGTGAGCTTTTTTTGCGAGCTGCAAATAAGCAAGATTGCAGGGACCGACAGGTCTCTCCGTCTCATCTTGTGCCTGAGAGCTCGGGGTGATCAGCGCGAGTTAAGATTGCACCACGCACCGAAGATGTGCTATAACGGCGTCGGTCGGGCTCCTCCAGCAAATCGTAGAAATGCGGCGGCTGTCTTTCTATTATAAATACGTGATGGGGAGCAACAAAACGAGAGCTCGCTTGGTCCTGCATCATACCCGAACATAGCCATTGTGATGTGTTATTAGGCCGAGCAATTTGCGTGGCGTGTGGAACGAGGCAAAGACGCCGGCTGCCCATCAGCAATTATCCTCTGCATCGCAGTTGCAGAGTTGCCTGCGGGAACCACGGGTGAAATGCAGCAGGTTCTGACGAACCGGTAGCAGAAATTTTGAGCAGTTCGGAGAATCGGCAAATACCACCTCGGAGATTTTGCAGTATCCTTCCCCTGTTACGCCCACTAAGCCACGCCCGCCACGCCCACAGCACCTGTAGTAAAAAAAAATTGGATTCCACCAATTGGAATTCCACCAGGCTTGAAGTCCACCAGGTTTAAAGTCGCCAAGGTCGGAGACCCCTGAGTTAAGCGATACAAGCATACCCAGAGGGCAATATTGGTCGCTAAGAAGTCTCGGAGCCTGCTTTACCCCGCAGACGGACAGGGTATCTGGGGTGTCCAGCCGCCCCTTTCTCTCCTCACCTAGTCGCACTATGCTGTCCGTCCAGCGAGGTGGGTTTAGCCCTTCGGTTCGCAGACACCCACGGGGCGAGCTGCTCCCCACCCCCCGCGCCATGCTCCTGAGTTGATGTTTTTTCCCGCTACAGCCCGCTGGACAAAGGAAGGGGGTGGCTCTTCGGCCCTCTGCCCAACCAACTTCTCCCGGTCCGTCCTACGTGAGACCACAAGCTAAACCACCTGGATCCCTGGAACAGCGGAGGGAAGGCGAGATATTCCCTGCTGATCCCGCTCTGAGCAGGAGGGGGCGCTATCGCTACCGAAACGCCTGAAGTCAGGGCGGAGCCAGCGGAGTGGCTATGGCGGAGCCGGGGAGCCGCGAGGCCCCGGAGCGCAGCCAGGTACTGGGGGGAGGAGGGGGGGCGCGTGGTGGAATCGGAGGAGCCCCTGGCTGATGGCAGGTTATGGGAAGACGGCAGCTCTCTCTTTTCCCCCTAACCTCTTGCTCCCTCCTTATCTTCCGTGCAGGCGCTCAGCGCGGAGGACAAGTTGCAGCTCCGGAAAGAGAAGAAGCAGCAGAAGAAAAAGCGTCGCGAAGCCGAGAAGGAGCCCAAGCCGCCCCCCGATGGGCTCGCCCACCCCAGTCCCGCGCCTGCTGGGCAGCTGCCTCCGCCAGGTGCCAGAGGGGCGAAGAAGGAGGGTTGGGAGGTTTTCCACCCCCCCTTTTTTTTTTCTCCCTCCCCGCAGTCTGAGCTGCAGAGGGAGACGCGTCGCCGGAGCTCCCGGGCGGAATGGACGGCGCTTACCTCGTCATCATCATCTTCTTCTTTGGGTTTAGGGCCGGAACCTACCACGCCGGGTCCTCCTGACAAAGCCTGTGGTGGCGAACGGGCGGGCCCGGGCAAAAGTAAGGCTGAGCTGCGAGCTGAGCGCCGGGCCAAGCAGGAGGCCGACCGGGCGTTGAAGCAAACTCGGAAAGCCGATCCGAGTCAAACAGCCGTGCCTCCCAAGCCTCGGGTAGGAGCCACTGAAGCCCAGCCAGGTAAGGCTCTGGCATAAAGGAAATGTTGCTGGTGACCCAGCTAGAAAGCTTCAGCTTCTGAGCTTTGGCCCCCTTCTCTCCCCAGCGGTCAAGAGGCTCCCAGAACATGTGCAGGTGGATGATCCAGCTGCCCAAAAAAAGCTAGCCAAAAAGTTGGAGCGTCAGCAGGTAGGACTCCAGTCCCCATGAGGAATAGTTGGCTGGTGGAGGTAAATAAGCTTATGCAAGTAGATCTCGACTTATGACAATGACCTTTCAAAGGTACTTACTGCCAGTTTTTGAAGTTACAATGGCCACATCCTGCTGAGGTCATGTGATCAGATTTTGGGCGCTTGGCAACCAGCTTTTACAACCATTTGCAGCATCAGTCACAGGACTCCAATTTGCAATATTTTTGCTGGTTTCTGACATTTATTTTTAATTTCCTTCAAATTTCCATGCTTAGACTGGCTTACTCCCCATTTCTGCAGGTCCCTATGAGGCCAGATTATGGCGCCAAAGTTAGTCTCTTCTCCCACTTGCATCAATATAGTCGCAAAGAGTTGCTGACACAACAGATGAGGTGAGTGCCTGTGAACCAAGAGAAAAGCACTGAACCCAAAGGGGCTTTATCGTGGCACTTTGAAATGTTCATAAATGATGTTGGGAGGACATTTTCTAGGCCATTCCTAGATAAAAGAAGGAAGAATAGAGGTCACAAAACCAAAAGCCATGTTCTGTGCTCAGTGAAATTGGCCTGGTTAGATTGGAGCTCTGTTCCTGCTGCTCTGCCTTGGGAAGTTTCCATGCTTAGATTCCATCCTAGTACAAAGTTTTAAGGCAAAGTGCTTTGGTTAAAGTTTATCTTTCCCTTTTCTTTCTCTGAAAGTGTTCTTCAGCTATTTCCGGATCTATAGTCATCATTCTTTATAGTTTTATTCAAATCCCCTCTCCTTTATGGTATTTCAAAAAGATGGGAGAAAAAGATGAACAAGAGTAATATTTTCTTTCTTGAAAGTAACTTGTAGTTGGGCTTTGGTACGATGGACAATGTGCAAGAAGTGTCAGTTTTATTGGGGAGTGTTGAGATGATATGTAATAACCCAGAATTTTTTCACCTGCAGCATCCCAGTCTCCACCATCCATCCTGCAGTAGTGCGTCTAGGCCTCCAGTACTCTCAGGGCATCATCAATGGCTCCAATGCTCGGTGTATTGCACTCCTAAAAGTTTTCAAACAGGTACTGCTGAAGAAGGGAGTTGTTTGCTGAAGTGCTGTTTAGACCAGTCTGGATCTCCTCCCATTGGAAGAACTGGTACTAAGAACAGCAAATAGTTATGATAAACACGTATGAAGCATCTTTCCCTTCCTTAGTTTTGTGGTGGTCTGTAAGATAGTCTCTCTTGAATCAAGATCCATTCCTCTTGACTGTGTGGTCACATGATGGCACTAACACATCTATGTTGTCCTCCTGACAACAGCATCAAAGCAATGTGTCAGCCACCTTCTGCGATTTTTTTACATTTATTTCATTTCCATTGCTATCCATCTCAGCAAATGACTTTGGGTGGTTCACAATTCGAAACATACATTACAATTTGCTCACTGCTTGTGCAAGTGAGGATGCGCACGCTCCTCTGCCACAGCCGCGGTAGTCCAGTTCCAATCAGCTCAAGGCCTGGTAGTGGGCCACGGTCCAGGGGTTGGGGACACCTGGACTAAAATTCCTGAGTAGAAAATGAATATACAAGCCATTCTGCAGGCTTAGTTAGTTTAAAATAATTTAATAAATTCTTGGAGAAGGAAGAGATCAATGGCTATATGCAGCTTCTCAGGTCTAAGTGAATATGTTTTGCTAGCGAGCACAAATAATACTGTAAAGGATAGCAGTTGTCTCCATTGTTTTCAGAGACTACTCCCACAGTAGCCTCTGATTGGCTAACATGGGAAACAAGTTGCCAGACTTAGGACTGCTGCTCATGTTGGGGTTTTAGCTTTGCAAGTTTGCAGCTTCTCTTTTATCCTGTCCTTCAGGTGATTAGAGACTATACCACTCCGGCCAACGAGGAACTTTCACGGGACCTTGTAAACAAGCTGAAACCGTACATCAGGTGATTAAGAACAAGGGATTTCCCCCTTTGGACATCTGGAGATGGAAAGGTGCTTTGATGCTGAGCTGAGTTTGCCTTTCTTCTGCAGCTTCCTGACCCAGTGCAGGCCCCTCTCTGCCAGCATGGGCAATGCCATCAAATTCCTTAAGAAAGAGATATCCTCACTGCCAGGGACCATACGAGAAGAGAAGGTGAGTTCAAACTTACAAACTCGGATGCTGGTTGAAATTCCTGAATTAGCATGCAATCCATGGTGTGCAGGGGTGATGGCTTTTTTCTTCTACTTTGCTCTTTTTGTCATTAAAAGTTCAGGTTGGCATAGATCGCTAGCCCTTCATCTTGCCTATGTTTTGGTCTTTTCGGTTATTGCCCCAAAATTTATTGTTCAGGCTTATCTCTTTCATTTTTCAAAGATATGTTGCCATGCTCAATAGCACAGGGTGGGAAACCAGAATTTTTTTCTTATTCTTCAAGGGATAAAGAGGAGATCCAGCTTAAATACTGTGGGAGAGATTCATTTATCTACTGACAATTTCAAAATAATAAAATAACAAAAAATAACATGCCCATATCAAACAGTTATAAGAAGTTTATCCATTATATCAACTACAAGAAAGGAATCCAGCTGGGCATGCAGGGAGGGGACTGACCACACATGACCAACTGTCTCTTGGGAATAGGCCAAGGAGCAACTTCAGGAGACAATTGACAAATATGAGCGGGAGAAGATTTTTCTGGCAGCTGAAGCCATTTCCAAATTTGCCTTTGAGAAGATCAATGATGGCGACGTCATCCTTGTCTATGGATGGTATGGAGTTGTGCTTGGGGTGGGGAAAGAATGACAAAATTGTTCTTATCTGAATGATGCTTTTCAGAATCTAAGCTGCTGTTCTGGATATGAAATGGTGGTGGGAATGAAGATAAAAAGGGGTCTGGCAGGCTTGCAAGATAAAGCAATAGTATTGTTGTGCAAAAAATGTGTGATATTAGCCAGGGTGGCAATGCCAGAAAAGATGATAAGTTGCCTCCTGGGAAGCTTCTGTGGAATTCATAACCTTACCTAGATCTTACGCTGTGCTCACAGCAATCAGGACAGTTCAGAAAACTTTATCTGTAAAGCATAAAATGACTTTGGTGGAGATGTGCAGGAATTGTTACCTGGGCAAAAGAAGCTAAAGCATTTTTTAAGTCCAAAATGAGAGAACATTCGGAAGTACTTCAGGTAGACATCTGCCTAACTCACAGAACTCTAAAAGGGTTGGAGGGTGGGGATATAGCACGGTCAGATTTGGAAAATTGTGTTATTATAGCTAGTCTGAACAAAAGCAGTTTCAACTTTCCTGATTTGATCTACCTAGAGGGGCTAATACCACTTTATATTTGAGTTAAAGTAAGGGAAGACGAGACAGAGATTTCCAAGTCTCAGAGCAAAGGCATCTTGGGTTTCTGAAAGTTGGCCAAGTGACATGTTGTCTGGGTTAAGTTCCTCATCTGTTTCTCTCTGCTCCTGTTTGCTTGGTAGCTCATCCTTGGTGAGCCGCATACTCTGTGAGGCTCATGCCAATCGTGCCTTCCGAGTGGTGGTGGTGGACAGTCAGCCACGGTTAGAAGGCCGGGAGACACTGTGTCGCCTGGTGAAACAGGGAGTCCGCTGCAGCTACGTGCTGATTAATGCCATCTCCTACGTGTTACCTGAGGTAGGACCTTTGAAATGTGATGTGGGTAGAGGAGTGTTGGTAGAAGAATTAAAAGGGGAATTCTGTGGGGTACAGGCAGAATCTGGAGTCTGAAAAGAGATCTATCAGACCAGCAGGTTCTGATTATTATTTATTAAATTTATATGCTGCCCCACTCATCATCCTTTCCTCTGGTTTCCATGTTACCAACATGTATCTTAACTAAGCTGGGGATTCCCTGGGAGTTCCTAATCATTGATAGTGATGCATTTTCTGCGTCGGATGAGAAGAGCACATCTTTTTCCTTCTGTCCTGGCCATTTTCAACAGAGAGCATTTTAACAAACTGCATCACTGTTTGGTTTGGTGGCTGCAGTGCCTCAGAAAGAAAGTCCATTCAGAGAGTGGTAAGGACAGCCAAGAAGATTATAGGACGCTCACTTCCTGTTATTCAGGATACTGCTTATAAGCGCTATGTGCTTAGAGCTCATTGTTAGAGACCCCACACACCCACTTCACAGACTGTTTCTGTTGCTCCCCTCTGGGAGGAGGTTTCAATGTATTTCTAGCAGGGCTACCAGATTCTGTAACAGCTTTGTTCCCTATGCCATCCGAACTAGACTGAGTTGTTTCTCTGTGTCATATATGTGGGTATATGCATAATTTTGTGTGTGTTTATTTTGTCATGTTTATGTAGTGTATATTAGAGGTGGAGACCCTTTGAGAGCTGTATGCAATGAAATTTCATTTTAATGTATGCCGATTAGTGTACATTCAAAGTGACAATAAAGTTATTCTAAGTTCTAAGTTCAGTTCTAAGAATTATGGGGATCTTTTTAGTAAATAAAGGCTACAGGTGGTTATAAAATAAGTGAATAGCTCTCTCTCTCTCTCTCTCTCTTGGCAGGTTTCTAAAGTGCTGTTAGGAGCTCATGCACTATTAGCCAATGGGTCAGTGATGTCACGTATGGGCACCTCACAAATTGCACTGCTTTCCAAGGCCTATAATGTGTCTGTACTAGTCTGCTGTGAGACCTACAAGTTCTGTGATCGGGTTCAGACCGACTCCTTTGTTTCCAATGAACTTGGTATGTGTGGTATCAAGCCTCAAGTATCTTTTTGGATGACAAACTTTATTGCACAATGTTGCAAATGCCAAAAATAAAGATTTGCCATTTTTAATTTTAAAATATTGAGTTATCTGGAGAAGACAGATTTGACTATTTTGTGGAATGTTAGTCGTTTTTCATATAGATTCCTGGATTCTTGGAGTTGGTAGTCTTTTGTTGATCTCAGTATTTGGACTAATACAAGTAAGAGAACCAAAAATCTTCCCTTTAATGAGAAAAGCTTGCCTAGAAAAGTCAGGCTACCATTTTCCATTTTGTTTCATGTCACTTTCATTCTTCAAGACCACTGAGAATTGAAGCATATGCTTATTTCAGATCAACTTTATGAGCTAAATTGGCTTAGGGGAGTGAATAGCCCATGATTAGTAATTGAGCTTTGAAATATGTAGAGGAAACTTGACAGATATTGGAATGCTGAAATTGTACCCACTGCTTCTCAATGCAAGATGTTACCGAAGCACAAACAGTGTAAGCAAAGTAAGCTTCAGAATGTGCAGAAGGGAAAGTACAGGAAACAATAGCTTCTTCAGGACTTGTCCAACATAAGGGAGAAATCTTGGCCCATGCTGCTTTGAGAAAGAACCAATACTTTTCTAACTGGTCCCTATTCCTATTTTTGCAGATGATCCAGATGACCTGATTGGGTCAAAAGGAAAGAGCCGTCCATTATCCAACTGGCAGGAAAGCAAATCGTTGCGCCTTCTCAATTTAGTCTATGATGTGACCCCTCTAGAATTGGTGGATCTAGTCATTACAGAGTTGGGGATGATCCCTTGCACTTCTGTTCCTGTTGTTCTGCGTGTCAAGAATGTAGAGCAGTAATGTTGGAAGAGTGAATAAACCTGTGTGTCTCTGTCCCATGCCTCTGTTTATATATGACATTGTGTGATCTTCTGAGTGAAACACGACTCCCAACTCTGGGAGAATCAACTGAATCCTTGTCCAGGACTTAAGTAATTTATGTTCATCTGTTTATTTATTGGGGGCATCTTTGTTATCAATCTGTTGCTGCTAGAAATGGAGTCCTATTATAGAATTTATCAATGCCTTTCTGTTTATTCCAACACTCAATTTAGAGCTAGGGGTCCAATCTAGAATTTATTCTAGTAGCAGGGGTGGGTTCTAACCGGCTTTACTACCGGTTCGCTTTGTGTGCACGCTTTGTGTGTGATCGCCACACGCATGCTTGGTTCGCTCGCAGGCACACCAAACTTGTGCTTTGCACAAGCGTGTTGCGAATCTGCCCAGCTGAGGTGCGGCAGTCCGCTCTGCCGCACCTCTCAGCTGGGTGAAAAAGGAAGAAATATAAGGTAGGAATAAGGTGGGGGCTGGCGGGAGGGCCCAGCTCCCGAAGACAGAGAACCGGTTCGGTGACATCATATCGTTACCGCCACCGGCTCTCGCGAAGCGGGCCGAACCGGGAGGAACCCACCACTGTCTAGTAGTAATCATTAGGTACATTATCTCTCTTTATCCTTGAGTGTGTTATATGTTCAAGTCGACCTGAGACCCAGAATCTTTTTTTTCTAGCAACTAGGGCATTGTGAAATATCTCATTTTCTATTCATTTCTTGCAAATGTATAGATCTGTCCAAAATCCCCTTGCACTGATTTGTGTTTTCTTACATGAGGCAGTTCTGAAATAGCTGAGTTGATGTCAGTGGGTTCCTACATGGTATTAAGCCAAAATATTACTTGTTTGGTTTCATCTTAAAACAATGTGTGAATGTAACTAGTAAAAATAGTTAAGCGTGATTATATACTTTAATATCTATGAGCAAGGCAATTTAATTAGCAAACTAAGTTTAAAATCAATTATGGCTTAATGCAATGTGCAAACCAAACCAATGTGAGGACAATTGGAAATTGATCTTATAGCAACAGTAACCTGCCTGCATAATATATCTTATTCTCCCCCTCTTAGGTAACTACTAGTCCCTATCATACACAGGATGTTACTTGGTGCCTCAGGGGTGGGTTCCACTTACCTTCCCTACCGGTTCATAATGGGAGCTCACGCGCGACGCTTCTGCGCATACACAGAGCATCCATGATGATGTCCAGGCAGGTGGGCAGAGCCTCCTGCTGCCGTTAGTATCGGTTCGCAAGATCCGGACCGAACCAGTAGCAACCCACCACTGTGGTGCCTCATTCTAGCCACCCTAGAGGTACTTGTCATGAAGTGAATCATATTTAAAATATTTCTTAGACTTGTTTCTAGATGTTTGGAAATTAAAGTTTCCAGAATTCCCAAAATTGCTGTTGGTATTTGAAGGGTGAAAGCAGCTTCAGAGCAAGGTATCAAAGAGTTTGATTCATTTATTTCTATTTATTGCCTCACTGCTCTCCCTAATTTGGGGGAAATGACACTGGGATATCCTACTGCTTCAGGTGGAGCAATAATTGTGCATAAAGAGTTTGGTCACTAATGAAAATGCCCAAAATTATGAATAAAGGAATCCAGTAACCGGCCTAACATGGCCTAGCATTCTGACCTCTATATTATTTATTGCACAACTTGTACCCACTATATTCAATACTCTGTTGGTATACCATTAAAAATCAAAAGCTGCATACAACAGAATAAAACAGTATAAAAGCTGATGCTAATTATAAAAATTACATTCAACAAAAATACATCCTTCGTGTTTTACATAATTTTGAGTCCTGCGCAATTTGTTTTCTTGGATATTTTCTTCCTATTTACACAGCAATTTTAATTACATCAGCACCCATTGTTACCATATGACAACGTTCTTTTTTATTGTGTTCTTCAGCAGCCTTTTTTTATTTTAGCACACTTAAAATTTGGTATCCCTAGATTGTTGCCTATTTGATTTTAGCTTAAGCCATCTTAAACATCTTTAAACATCTTAAAGTTGCTAAATTTGAAACACACTGATTTAAATCCACACAGAGGTAATCTAAGGGAGTGATCAATGCCATTTTTGTCAAGATAATTTGCTTCATCCAGGTTTTCAAGATTGAGACAGACTATTCAAAATATTCATTAACAATTCATATTGGCAATTGTTTTTTACAAATCTAGTGTTGTCCTCAAGTTACGACCACAATTGAGCCCAAAATTTATGTTGCTAAGTGAAAAATTTATTGAGTTTGCCTCATTTTAGACTTTTGTTGCCACAGTGAAGTGAATTGTTGCATTTGTTAAGTTAGTAACATGGTTGTTAAGTGAATCTGGATTTCCTATTGATTTTGCTCATCAGGTCACAAAAGCTGATCATGACCTCAAGACACTCCAACCGTCCTAAATATGAACCAGTTGCCAAGCATCTGAATTTTGATCACGTGATCATGGGGATGCTGTAACGGTCTGATGGGCTGTATGCTAAAATAAAGCCACGTCATGACATACACTTGAAAGTAAATTAGGAAGCCTGTAATTGCAGAGTGTGTCTGGCAAGAACAAAGAATGTTTATCTACAGGAAATATGCATGTGTAAATTTGTAACAATTCTGGGTAGTTAGAAAGCTGATAAAAGTAACAAGAGTTAGAAAACTAGGAGGCCTCAGCTAAAAATTAGGAATACAGATGGCCTGCAGCCAATAAAATGTGTTTTATTGGCATTCATTAGCCAAGGTTTAGGAATAGGGACAGCTAGAGACCAATAGAACATATTGTAGAATTATTACTAAAATGTTTATTAGATGATATTTCTTATTATCTCGCCTTGTCCCGCCTTCTCTTTTAGTGAAAATGTATAAAGCTTTCTTAATCCTTTGTTCTTGGTTCTTGGCATTTTGGCCAGGAGCCCTTTTCCTTGGAGTACTCCAATAAAAACCAATCAGAAAACCTGCACCTCGTGTCTGGCGTCCATCATTGGCTTCGGCACCAGGCTCAGACTCGAATTGGGGACAACAGGTCGTAGGTGTGAAAAGCAGTTATAAGTCACTTTTTCAGTGCCCTTGTAACTGTGAACGGTCACTAAATGAACCATTGTTCGGTCACTAAATGAACTTGTCAATAGAGTACTGCAGGGGTCTCCAGGAATGCTGGCTGAGGAATTCTGGGAATAGAAGTCCACAAGTCTTCAAGTTGCCAAGGTTGGAGACCCCTGCAGTACTTTACTGTACTGTACTGATAAGGAAGCTGAAACTTAGACCTTTTGGGCAGATAAGGAGAAGCAGGAGTCTCTGGAGAAAATCCTGATGCTTGGAAAAACCAAAGCCAACAGGTGAAGAGGTGGCGAGCAAAACAAAGCAGCATCCGCCAACAGGGTAGACAATCTTGGCGAAATGACACCCATCACTAAGAGGAGACCGCAACATCCCACGAATGACTACTGTACTGTAACCTCTTCTGGGCCCTAGCGCCCTCCAATACTCCGACAGCGGCATTTCCCAAAATACATCGCGGCGCAAAATTTCCTCTTGATTCTAGAGTTCAGGAAAGCGGGGCGGAGCCTGAATGTTTTCGTCACCAGCTGAGGGAAAAGAGACCAGGTACCGGAAGTGACGCCAGAGCTTGGTGTGTTGGGGGGGGTCATCGCTATTATCCTTGTAGCGTCCGCCATCTTTGCTGCTCCGGCCAGACACCGGTTTCCATGCGGGGAGAACAAGGTGAGGCTGAGCCCGCCTGCATCTGGCAGGCCACCTTTGAGGAGCCTTTCGCTCGTCACTGAGGGGAGGGGTGGCTGCCCACGATGCGGTCCCTTGTTGTCACCGCCGTAAGGGCGTGAAACCGCCGTAAGGGCGTGAAACAAGGGAACAAAAGACACTCTTCCCTGGAGCCCCCACCCCGCTCCCCGCCTCTAAGTGCGAAAGCTCAATTTCCGCCTCTGGAGAAAAAAATATATATATATCCTCCGCGCCAGCGCCTTTGGGTGGAGGAAAGATCCTGGGTCGAGTCCCGGCTGTGCAGTGGACGCTTCTTCGCCCTTTGATGATTTAAATTCGTGCTTTTTCCTCTACTACAAGCAGATGGCAACTCTCCCTCCGTCTTATCCACTTTAAAGCCTTGTAGATGATCACGATGGGGAAAGGTTTTGTAAAACAATCTTGAAAGCATTGCAAAAGCCAGAAACCACGGGGACTAAGCAAATTGCCCAGAGATTTTGAAACTGGCAGAATTGGAGAATGTTCAGCAATTTAAAATACTGTTGAAACGTGGCTTAACATAGATTTTTCAAGCCAAATGAAAAGAAATCAAATGTTGTTGCAATTTAGAATACTGTTGAAACGTGGCTTAACATAAATAGATTTTTTTCAAGCCAGATGAAAAGAAATCAAAATGATTATTTTTTTTGGAAAAAGCATCTGCCTCTTTTAACGGCAGAACCATGGATTTTTAGCAGCAGCATTCAGCAATAGGATAGCCTCAAAACTATTAACAAAAGCCCTGCAAGTCCTTTTGTTTACTACATTTCTGTCTTACTACAGTCAAGTATGACTCTTGAATTTTTACATGATATACAGGATAGCTAAAACATCCACAGTGTCTATTTTAAAATGTATAAAATAAAAAAGAATCTGATCGATCAATCACATACACCATCATGTTGATTCACCTGGGTAATTTCCTAATTATCTAATTTCTTAATCACTGGGTAATTTCCTAAGAAGGCTAGCAAGCCCAAAGAGGTGATCCTGCTATGGACAAACAGCTCTTCCCAACTTCACTCCTCTTTGCTTCCCAGAAGTAGACTCTTAGCTGCTGCCCTCAGGATGGCCAGTCACGTCAATTGCAGTTGTCCTACGCAGTTCATAACTGAATTATGAAGAGAATTACATATTTTACATAATATATTTTAATTTCATTATTACTGGATTGTATTGTCCTGGAGTATACAAAGACTCTGATAAAATAATATAATTAATAATATTACACTTCTTTCAGCTCCCTTTTTACCCATGTTATTCAAGCGGTTTAACAATTTATAACAATGCATTGATCAAAACTATTGAAATTATTAGCAGTACTCATTGAAAAACCTGCTCAAAAGTTAGCTGTTTACCCCAAAACAGAAACTGACAGCAAATACAACTCCTACAGAGATGCATTCCATAGCTTTAGAGTAATTCAAGAGAAGACCAAGTAAATCTGATAAAGAGCCCCTGAAAGTATGGACATCTTTAAGATACTTCTGCTGTTCTTAATAAGGAGATAGATTCACAATTATTTCAAGCTGTAGAAAGCAACATTTGAACTTCGCTCTAAAAGCATTTGGCAAGTAGCGCAGTCTTTCATTATGGACATAATATACCTGTGTTTGATAACAGTGTACATTACATTTCTCTTCCAGCACCTTGGTTTTCATTGATTTGGAAGGACTGATTTAAATAATCAACTCTAGCCCCTTGCTTAGCACAAGAATCCAAATTAAAGCACCTATGATAAAGGCTAGTCAACTTATGCTTTAGCAGATTCAACTAAACAAAGCTCACTTTTAGTCATTAGTTCCACTGTCAACCTACTTTTAGTGTTAGGAACTCTTCCCCCCCCCTCCCCAATTCATTGAGAATCTGCCTTCTTATAACTTAACTCTGTTGTTCTATGTTCTGTTTCTGGGATAATACAAAAGAAATAATTATCATCTATGCCACATTTGTAGAAAAGCGGTATTATATTCCCTCTCGTTTTTCATGGTTAAAAGTATCTATGGTAATTCCTTAAGCTTTCTTCCCTAGTTTTATTTTTGCCCTTTTCTGAAACTCTTTGAGTTAGCCTAAATGTTTTTAAAGTATAATACCCACAAGTAAATTGGAGTTTTGTTAATGGAGAGTAGTGTGGAACTATTAGATACCGAATTTGGGAAATCTATTTCTGTTGATCCAGTCAGAAGTTAAGTTTACTTTTGCCTCCATGCTACATTGTGGATTCATTAGTAGTTTTTGGTCATCTACAATTAAAAAGTACTTTTCACAAGTACGCTGGGCAGCCCATTGTTCTGTACTTGTATTCTGTTAATTAGTGAAGAACATTGCATTTGTCCATTTTATTCTATTATTTTCAGTCAATTTCTCTAAACTATCAAATATTTTAATCTCTCCATCTTCTATTAATTATTGTTTAATTGTAGCTATTAAGGCTGTACAGTAGCCTGGATATGGAAGGAAAAACTGATTTAGGTTTTGCAGATATGACGCCAACTAAGTGTTGCTTCTTCTTGAATGCATGCAGTAAATCCTTTTGGTGATAGCTTCATCTTTGTCCAACTCCTTACAGGAAAAAATGTAACTGATACATTTTCTGTCTGTTTTAAAATGAATAATTGACCATTTTATTTACTTTGACTTGATTACATTGAACGTCTCTCATTTAAATCAATAGTTTAAAAAGTGTTCTGTTTTCATTATATTATTGGTTTTAAATAATACTTTGAGTCTTTTAAAGGTATATAATTGTACAAATAATATAGCTACAAAATATGCAGTGCTTATGCTATGCTGCTTTTAGCCAGAACAATAATCCTGAATTTAATCATATTTTCTAAAATCCTACACTCTGACACATTGTATAATACACATCATTGTATTATACACACATATAATACATACCATATACACATTGTCAACTTGTATATTTGCCTTATGATGTTCTTACTAATTGAGATGCTCATTAAGTTTCAGGGGAGATTCTATTCTATTTTTAGCTATTTTTGATACTGGTTTTGAGGGCACTGCAATTTTTTTTATGTTCACATGAGTAACAAGGATTTCCCTCATCTGTTTGTTTTTATTTTTTTGCTTTTCTCATCCTATTTTTGCAGGCCAAGCGATGTGCAAGATGAAAAGAGTGGCACCTGTCTGAAGAGCTGTGGTGTCTTCATGGAACCTTGTCTCACACCAAGCTGTGACATGGGAATAGTGAGGGAAGCCATAGATCAACAGGATGGAAGTACCAGTCAGACTCTGTGCACAGCATCTTGCTTGAGAAAACCTCACTGGGATGGGCAGAATAATACAATAGTGGAAGGATTTGTTTCAGCAGATATAGGTTTAAGGAACACAGAACCAGCAGTTGCCCCTGGCGTGGAAACCTGTCTTGAAGAAGACCGGCCAGAGCAGCAAAGCTCTTGCTGCAAGAAAAGACATCTAGAAGACCTGGAAGAAGAACTGCTTTCTAAGCAGCTGAGGGGGCAAGAAGGAGAGATAGGTCACGTGGAAATGCTTGGTATGTTTTCAGATGCATTTTTGGCTGCATTGTCTTGGCAAGTGTAATATG
This sequence comes from Arizona elegans, assembly GCA_022577455.1. Classification (NCBI taxonomy): domain Eukaryota; kingdom Metazoa; phylum Chordata; class Lepidosauria; order Squamata; family Colubridae; genus Arizona; species Arizona elegans. The sequence continues at coordinate 314,731,002 of JAKOOJ010000001.1, read as the reverse complement.
ACTTTATTTTAGAGAAATGCAAACTAAAACAACTCAATTTTTTCCCTTTCTTTTTTCTTTCTGCATCAGTAAAGAAACCTCCTCTTGGTATTGGGAACCTCATTAGATATAAAGTAAGAGTTGACGGGGAACGGGGAAGCCATAGCACTAGCCAATGACATTGAGGACATTACAGCCTTGATTTCCGTTTCACTGAACAGAAATGAATGTGCCACATCTCATTCTTCAGTGGTGTACATACCTCAGAGCTAGAGAAAATCTAAAGAGAAATCTAGTCTGCAAAGAATCAAGAAAGCTTGAATATCTTCAGTTTCTTCAAAAGTGTTTTGGCCCATTAGAATGAAAGGAAGGGTCTGTGGAATTGAGCTCACCAGGTTCTTAAGGTGATTTGGAGATTGTCTGCAAGGGCAAAAATTTTGAAATATGGAATATAGCCGAGGAGTGCGTCAGGATGCAGGATGATCTGGAAACAGTTGCAGGATTTTGCAGTGGGTCTTCCTGCATAAGAAATAGAGGATGATAACAATTAAGTTGTGTTTCAAGCTGGCCCATTGTGTCTTCAGCATAGGAGGGCATCTAAGACAATACTTTTTTTCTTTCTTTCCAAGCAGATGAACCATGTCCTTCCCCAGTTCCAGTTTCCACTCTTTCGAAAGAGGTTCCGTCAGCTATTCCAGCCATAAAGAAGCATTCCCGTGGGCGGAAACCCCGAAAGAAAGTCTCTGTCTGCAAAGATTCCATTCCCAAGGGACCAAGCGAAGGCCCCGGGCCATCTGAGAATGGCTCCTCTCTTCCTGTTAAAGTGCCAAAGAAGCGAGGACGCAAGTCCAAAGAAGAGCTCCTGTTACTGAGGCTAGCTCAAGGACTGGACAGTCAGTCATCCGAGTCCCTTTGCCAGCAGAAGTCTCTATCTAGCAATGAGAGCCTTGATTCTCTTGAGACCATGCCTGGTGGACGACCAAAGCGCCGTGCAGCTAAAGCGTAAGTGAGAGAAGGAACCTATCACTGAATTCTGCTGGGTAAAGCATTTGTGTTATACAGTTATTTTAGGGTGGAAATAACTAGCTTGCTTTTCTTTAAAAAAAACACCCTGCTGGAACATACAGAATAGAATAGCATTCTTTATTGGCCAAGTGTGATTGGACACACAAGGAATTTGTCTTTGGTGCATATGCTTTCAGTGTACATAAAAAGACAAGATACATTCGTCAAGAATCATAAGATACAACACTTAATGATAGTCATAGGGTACAATAAGCAATAAAATCATATTAGAAACAATATAAATCGTAAGGATACAGCAACAAGTTACAGTCATACAGTCATAGGTGGGAGGAGATGGGCAACAGGAACGATGAGAAGACCAATAGTAATAGTAATGCAGTCTAATGTAAATAGTTTGACAGTGTTGAGGGAATTATTTGTTTAGCCGAGTGATGGCATTCCGGAAAATACTCTTCTTGTGTCTAGTTGTTCTGGTGTGCAGTGCTCTATAGTGTCGTTTTGAGGATAAGAGTTGAAACAATTTCTGTCCAGGATGTGAGGGGTCTGTAAATATCAGTACTTATAACAAATTATACTAATAATTAGTATAACAAATGTTAATCAGATGATTATTGAATCAAAATGTATAAAACAAAGACAGGCCAATCAGCATTGTAAACCCTCACCATCTCTATTTGTTAGTCATTGTCAAATTCAGCAATAAAATTGTCAACTGTCTATGAAGAACTTTTCCTCTTTTGGGTACTTGTAAGAGGTACAGAATAAGTGAATTTGTTATGCCAAGGAGCTTGATGCCTATGATTCTGACCTATCCACCACTATTCTTTTGGAGATTTGGAAATGAAGATTATATCTGTTCCTGTCCTTAAGACATTAGAATGGACCTGATTTTTAACTGCAGCTCAGTTCATGAATTTACATTCTCCTCCCTTCCTCTTCCTCTTTCCAAGAGCCCTTCTGTATCTACAGGAACTGGCTGAAGAACTGACATCTGCTTACCAGGCTCCTCCTTGCAATGAAACCCCAAAGGATACCCCTAAAACTGAGGAGCCCAGTAAGAAACGACGAGGCCGCAAGCCAAAAGAACAGAAGTTGGAAAATGAAGAAGATGTGGACTTTGTCCCCTCAGAAGAAAGTTTTCTGCAGGAGGAGGAGGAAGAAGAGCATTATGACCTAGTGATGAATGAGGCTATGAAGTCTGAGAGGGAGTCCAGCTCATGCAAACCAGTGGTAACCCAAACCTGAGATGGCTTTATTATATTTTGGGGGGGGGGGGGGATTGGATTTTTCACCTGGTGTTGGAGGAAACACCACCTGAAGAGAAAGCCCTTTTCTTTTGGAATCAGTTGGCTGAGATTCGTGTTGCCAGAATTTGGGAGGGTGGGCTTTGTGGCCTCTGTTTTTGACTTCCTTTTTTCCCATAGAGGTCCAAACCTCAGCGCCGAGAATTTGGTTCCAATGGCTTGTACAATTCCATGATAGGCCCTATATGGAAGTGTCTCTCCATCACTCACCGCTTGTGAGTATTAGACATCCCTCAGTGATTGGGAGAATTGAGGAACAGGAATGTGGTTGGAGGGAGGAAAGGCAGGTTTCTGCTGCATTGTTTTGTTTCCTGAAAGTTCAGTGCTTCAACTAGTCCTGGCTGGCTGAAGTACACATGACGTGACTGCTTTTGAGTACCTACCATCACTGTTTTAAAGAATGAGCTCTCCAGCAATCACCATATCTTGTAGTTTAAGTCTAAATGAGTGTGGATTGGGCAGTGATAATGAGGCCTCTGGATGCTCAAGCCTGGCTGGCTTGTTAGTTCATGAAAAAATAGCTTGCCTAAGTGAATGAAGAGATGCTACTTCTTTGAGGAAATAAAAATGTTGAGCCAAGTTTGACCACGGGTGGTAATGCTTTAAAAATCTCATTGAAGGTGAATTTAGCCTGTGATAAAAAGTGAACATAGGGTCTAAAGCAGGGGTGAAATGCTCCCGGTTCGGACCAGATCGCCTGATCCGGTAGCGATGGAGGCGGGTGGTTCAGAGAACCGGTAGCAAAAATCCCTGCCCCCCTCCCTCCCCATGCCCAGCTGAGCCGCACAATCATCAGAGGCTTTTTTTTTTAACTTAAAAGCATTTTTTCTACAACCTCTTTGGCTGAAAAAATGCTTTTTAAAAAAAGCCTCTGATGATCGTGCGGCTCAGCTGGGATCGTCAGAGCCTTTTGAAAGCATTTTTTTACAACCTCTTCGCCGAAGAGGTTGTAGAAAAATATGACAATTCAGTTGCTGATTTGCAAGAGTCAAATCTTTTATGACAAAGTGTATGTGCGCAAGACTGAGATATACTAGTTTTGCCTGTGTTGGCTTTGTTTAGGAAAGCTTGAAATATTTGGAAGGGACTGGGTTCTTTGAGATCTGTGTTCCTTCAGGGAAGGATGCAACTTCTTGGCACTTTACTAGATAGTTGGGTAAAGATTAGACCATGCCAAATAAATGTTACAGAGATGACAATTGCCAAATCCTTTCTTCACTGAAAAAACACTTAACAAAAAAACAGAGTTCCTTCCCCTTTTAATCCAAGGTTTATATCTTGTTTGACTAATTGGAGAAATTCAGAAGAAAATCTAAGCACTAAGTTGTTTGTTGCAATATCTTCCAAAGTACTCCTATTTTTGAGCATTCAGATTGATGCAAGTTCGAAAGACTCAGTGTATCCATTGAGTGTGCTTTCTCATTTTGCTGTGCTCACTATAGTATTCAATCAAACCACAGACAGCTTGGTTGTTGTACTGTTCTATTGCTACACTGATTCCTGTTACATAAATTGCATTTCTGTGATGCAGTTTTACTTCCTTTGTCCCTTAGACGTGAGCAGCACCATTCCCACTGGGAGTTTCCAGAGTGGATTCCCTCTGCCCAGAAGTGGATTTTTCTCTCAGAGAGGTGAGTGGCCGCCTGGAATAAAATGTGACATACCTAGAAACAGATAGATAATTAAAGAGCACATGTGCCTATAAATGATACGGACTCCTTTAAGTTGACTCAATTCTGGTGATTTCATTCATATATCTATTTAGATTCTTAGGTATAATACAGAAATATTTTGTAATTGTCTTCTGGAAAGTTTGGTTTGACTTTCCTGTCATATCCTACATTTCCATTCTGATCTTTAGTCCTGGTAATTCCTTAAGATTTTAAGAGAGAGGCCATTGGTGATCATTTTCTCTACATCAAGGGTGTCAAACCGGCGGCCCACGGGCCGGATGCATTCTGCATAGGCTACGCCCATCCCAGTTCTGCCAAGGGGAAAAATGTCGCAAAACATCATGTGTCAAAACGCCACGAGTTTGACACCTATGCTCTACATCAATGCAGCATAGCACGTAAGACAGCATGGCAAAATCAAAAATATTGCCACCAGAAAGATTCTGTGTATCCCCCTGCACAGAAGAAATCTTTGCACCCCAGTCTGCTTTCAGGGATTTCAGTCTGCTTTCTAACAAAGTGAACATCAAATGAGCTTCCATTCTGTTCTTTTCCATCTTCCAAAGTGAAGCAGATAAATTCCTTCCTGCTGAGCCCAAGTCCCCACTCTTCTCTATCAAGAGAGAAGGTTTGCAAGAAAGCAGTGTCTTGTACCGGATTAACAGGTGTGTGCTTGTACAACTAATTTTGTCCATGAGGGAAAGTTCATGGGAAATATTACATTTAGGGAATCTCTGAGGAAATAATCAATGGGGGCAGGAACCTTACTTTGAAGCCCCATGAGATGGATGGGGTACCTGAGATTTCCCATGCTTCCTTTACATCAATTATAACAATTCTTTGTTCCATCTTGAAGAATGTTATCATCTCTATGGTTTAAGCCAGAGTGATGTCTTTTTTTCCTTCCAAAGTATCCAGTAAACTTTTAAATGTTAGATGCTGCTTGCAAGGTCAGCTATTATGCAATGGCTCCTTTCTTTTCCTACCTGGTAGGTTTAATGCCTTACAACCTCATGAGGACCGCTTAGACATGACTTTCTTTGTTGGGGGTCCTGTCTGGGCTTTGGAGTGGTGCCCAACCCCTGAAGGCTCTGTGGCATCCCAGTATGTGGCTATCTACTGCAATCCCAGCATGAATGTTCAGCATTCTTTGTCACAAATCCATACAGGACCAGCTCTGCTTCAGCTCTGGGAGCTTGGGCCTATCCAGGAAGACAAAGGGTGAGTTGTAAGCAAACTTTGTGTCTGTTGTAAAAACATAATTTTCATTCCTATGGAGGTCTTGTATCCTGCATTGTAGCTGAGGGTTAAGCAGTGCAGTAGGAATTGTGGCTGTATTAACTCAGATTCCAACATCACTAGCAATTAAATTGGGGCATATCATTAGGGAGTTTCCTGAACTAGAGTTTTATGGGCAGAGAACAGCTGTATTAAGATACATTGCTTCCCGTCAGGGTGGATTGGATTGGATTGGATTTAAATCAAGTCGATTTAAATCACAGTTTAAATCACTAGTAAAAAGGCTTTATTTAAATCATAATTTTTAAAGAGCAACTGGCATCTTTGTCCTGCAGCAGCTCCTCCTCTGACCTGCTGTTGACTCACCGACAGTCCCAATATTGCAGAATATACAGCCTCATGCTACATAACTAAGCTCCATTTCATGCTGAATAAACTAAATTATTAATGCATCTTTAATAGGAAACTCTTTAGATAGATTTTTACTCCAAAAGCATTTTAGTAAAATAAATTTAATAAAAAATTTAAAAATCAAATTTAAAGAAAAAAAAACAGATTTTGATCTTTTAAAAAAAATCATCGATTTTTATCCACCCTGCTTCCTGTAGAGCCGATTTTCTGCCTTTCAGATATGTTATATTTGCTTTATGAGATAGTACAAGAAGGAGCAAGACACATCTAAAAAAGGAGGAGTAGCCAAGGTGCAGAAGAATCTCCTCTTAATTATCCTTTCAGCCTAATCTTCAAAGGTCCTTGTATCTTCTGCACTGGGGAATATGCAAAAGAATTGTGCATATACTGTGACCTGGAGGAATGGCATGACCCAAAGGCTTTGAATTTTTTTCTGCATTCTTTTTTCCAGGTCTGTTACCAAGCCAGGACTTGCATATGCAATTGCCACTGATCATGGTTGTATTTGGGACATGAAATTTTGTCCCAGTGGAGCTTGGGAACCCCCTATCTCTCAGCGCAAGGTGAGAATTGGGGCCAAGAGATTGTCTGGGCCAAAAGTTTGCCTAGACTTTAGTTACTCAGTGTATATGCAGGGTTGGAATATCGTATGATAGGGTTTTATCTTCAATATTTTTATTAAGCATTCTCTTTCTGTCAAAGTTATTATCAGATTCACATATGATAAAAAACAGGGTGAGATACAATAGACCTTATCAGATAATTTCACCAAAAACAAAAGCAAAATTCAAAAAGATCTTGATAAATTAAAGAATCAAGCTGAAAATTACAGTGAAATTTAAAAGAGTCTATATTTTCACCCAAGAAGTTGAAGGAATGTCACTCAGAAGAAGAGTATGACATATTCTCTATTGTCTAAGCATGAGGATACAGATAGTCTTACGTTATATGAAGGAAGCTTTTTGTTGAATGTTACTTAAAACATCCTATTGATAGGACGTATTATTGAGGGAATCATTGAAATCCTCTTTGCTGGGTGTACTTCAGTCTGTTACAGGTGCTTTAAAGTGGAAGCTTGCACTTAAATGACTCTTCAATTCATTTCTTGCATATTTGTGGCTGCTGGAAATGGAAGCTTCCCAAATGGGACATGAAGTATAATTACCTTTCACTTTGGTTTATATCCCATGTAGCTCCCTCACATGAGTCGGCTGGGATTACTGGCTGTAGCCTTTTCTAATGGCAAAGTGTTGCTGTACAGCCTTCCCCATGCAGAAGACTTGAATGCCTACCGAAGAACACAGGTAACAGGTAGGAATGGCTGTAAAAAATGGGAAGAAGACAGGCAGGTACCTGCATTGTTGGATGTTGTCTGTTCAGGATGTCTCACCCAAACAGGAAAGGAGGGGTACTGTTAGAAAGACCAGGTGTTCTATCCAAGTTAAATGATTGGAAGAAGAGATAGTATTAATTATTACGAGAGGCTTTGTCCTACCATCAATTGTGAGAGACATTACTCTCTGATGCCTTAGGAAATAGCCATGTGCTACCCATAAAGTCTTATTTTCATATTACTAGCACTCTTTGCCTAGAGAACTCATTCAAATTTTAGTCCAGGGAAATACAGAGCTAAAACCATGTAAGGAAAGCTAAATGCTTTTCTTCAAATGATCACGAGGATATTTGCAGCACCTTTATCTGAAGTGCAACACTGTCTGATAATAACCCATATCTTTCCCATTTCACTAGACTAAATTGTCTTAACACGCTAAGTCAAAGTTGTGGGTTTCTAATTATGATCTTATTCTTTCTAAAAAATCAGTCCTTTTTGTTGAAATAATCTTTACAGCTCTGTTGAAAAAAAGTCCTAATTTAGCTTTTGTTGTTCCTGAGGAGATGTATGGTCATTTTTGTTCTCACATGCAAGGCAGGGAGCTGTATGGGCAACAAAGGCTACTCCACGTCCAGATACATGCATTTTGGGGCCTGGTGCAGGGTGTGCAAGCTGTGTGCTTAGTCAACCATATCAATTAATGGTGCTTGTAATTACATCTGTCTGCAAGAATGATTGATGATCATGAGGACTGGGTGTGCAGCACTGACCTTTTCAAAGATGATAGTGGGAAATTAGTCCCAAGAGAGTTGAGTTTGAATTCTACTCCTTTTTTTCCATTTCTTGGTATCAGATTATGTTGAAAGAAACACAGTCATTTTGTTGCAGTAATCTTCTATTTTTCCATTTGTCCCTGTGATTAGTAAAAACAATTCTAAAGATGAACAACTGACTGACATATCCATTTATTACTTAGTACTAATAATTTATTACTAATTTATTTGTTTACTATTCTTCATTAAAAAACAAAAGTGATTTTACAGAATTAGAGATTCAGAACATCAGTTATATGTGTGTGTGTGTGTGTGTGTGTGTTTCTTCTAGCCAGGTTTTCCCTACGTAGCCAAGGTTTTTTTGTAGCTCCAGCTCAGTAAAAAAAACCTTGGCTACGTAGGGAAAACCTGGCTAGAAGAAAAATACACACAAACCCTACGAAGAAGTAATATATATATATATATATATATATATATATATATATATATATATATATATATATATATATATACACACACACATATATATATACACATATATATATACATGTATATATATATATACATACATATATACATATACATACATACATACACACACACACATATACATACACACACACACACACACACAACTCTGTATGAACAACTCTATCTGTGGCAAAACACATTGAAACAAACCTTATCTTTTATTTGAAGTCTGGAAGATGCTTGTTTTACAGTGAGGCAGCACAACACAAAGCTCTTGCTTGGGTACATCCCTCTCAGATGCTGCCTATCAATCATGCCTTGGGCATTCCCCCTGCGCTCCTCAGAATCTATGCATGACTACATCAAAACAATATTTTATCAAAATTCTAGGCCCAAGAGTCTTGTAAGGCAGTAGTATTTTGAAGTAGGCTTGAAGTCAAATAGACAATTGGACCAGTTACCAGATACTAAGTGTAATGTGATTCTTTGTGTTCCATTCAGTAATAAAATTGTAGCATTCTGCATCATGGTTCTCCAAAACATTTTAATAGCAGCCTCATTACTTTTGCTGTTTTCTAAGAAAATTATCCTCATTGAAAAATATCTTCCTTATATCTAATTAAAAAAACAAGAAAAACCTAAATATTCTTAATAAATATCAAAATTATATCAGTGAACACCCCACAAAAATGTCATGGCCTTGCAAGCCTCACCTTCAATCAAAGCATACCATCCTTATATGCTATAATATAAACATTATATGCTATAATATAATGCTTATATTATAGGTCTTGACAGTTTTGCCAGGAATGATTATTTGGAACCGAGCTTTTTCTGTGGAAACTGTCTTACAAACAGTCTTAGCTACTCTATTGGATTAGCTTAATCGAGAGATCTTGTTAATTTACATTGATGCTTTGATAGGTTTTTATTTAAGGAACTATTATACTTTTAACTTTGCAAGTCAGAATTTAGGAGGAATAATGGTTCCACGATTGTGTGTAAGTTTTATGCAAGTTGAGTTGTGAGTAGCACTGTCGGCTGTCCCTGTCAGTTAGGAAAGAAAGACTCTCGACTCCATCATTAGTGAAAGTACAATTTACTAAAGCCAAATGATTACAGCGTAGCAAAGCCAAATCTAGTTTTTCATGCCCAAAGCATCTGGTTAACTTTTCCCTTCTCCCCCACCTTTCCCCCTGGATATCTCCCCTTGTCTAATTACATTCAAAGAGAAAATGCAGAATGAGGTATGAGTATTTCTGCTACTATTTGATTGTCCTCTTTTCTAGGTGGATCTTCCTCTCGGCATGTCATCTGCAAGGTATCTTCTATTATTTCCTTGGGGAAAAAATCATTTAAAAGCAGGGTATATACTGTATTGAGTTCCAAGATGGATCCTTCAGATTCCCATTTGTCAAGGCAATTTTGAAGACTTCCCAGATATGAATCCTTTCTCATTAGATACTTGTATAAATACTTTCAAAAAAAGATGCTCTGCTAATTTTCATTCCCCCAGCCCACCCAAGAAGTTAATGTAAGATATTGCTATAGCCCACTTTCTACTCTTTGATATCTAGCAACTTTATTTATTCTGATTGACATTAATTCCGTAAGGCCTTAGATAAACCAAATTGGCTTTTTTCCCATTACTTGTAACATTGAAAATGAGATATGTGAAATTAGTTATGGAATTTTATGCATTTATAATAAGTGATTACCATGGCTTGGTAATGTCTTTTCTTAATATTAGCCTTATCTTGTTCTCTACAGGTCCAATATGTGGCCACTTTGCAGGTAGGCTCCATTCAGGCTGGGAATTCCTCCGAATGTGGGCAGTGTTTCAGCTTGGCCTGGATGCCAACCAAGCCTCATGAGCATTTGGCTGCAGGTTTCTATGATGGTAAGAGGGGCGGAAAATCCTTGGAATGGAATAAACTTAGAGAAGTTGGGGAATAATTATATTGGTTCACAAATCTAGCATAATGCCTGTAATCCCATCTCCTCAGGTACAGTGGCTCTCTGGAATCTGCTCACCAAGTCTCTGTTACAAAGGGTACGCCAGCCTGATGGCTCCCTCAAACTGTATCCGTTCCGTTGCTTCCTGGCCCATGACCATGCTGTGAGCAACATCCAGTGGTGCAAAGCAAACAGGTGGGAAGGACGTGAAATATCACTTGACTGATGAGAACTAGTCTCTCAGTTTCTGGCTCCTTTCTGACCATCCTGGGCATGCTTTTTTCCTTCTCCCTTCCCCACAAAATTTATGGATGCCAGACAACTCTCTCATTGTACAAAATTTATGGATGCCAGACAACTCTCTCATTGTACATTGTACATGCTGTTTGTCGTTGGGTCACAGTCTTGGGCCAAGGCTTATACTTGGTGTAGTTTGATGGATATTTCTGCCAGGGATCTGGGACTTCTGTGTCAGATATGTTCTGCCAGTGAGCTCTGGCCTGCCTGTTTTATTCCTAGCAATTTCGTGGTGACTACAGGCAATGATCGCAAAATCAAATTTTGGGACTTGCGCCGACTGCATGAACCTATCAACAGTATCAAGCGTTACTTGAGTACAGAGATTGCCTGGCTGCTACCCTACAGTGGAATCACAGTTGCACAAGATAGCTGCTATGCCTCGTGAGTGTGTGTATACCCTGTTATTCTTAAAATAATGGACTAGCTGTTAAGTATCCCAATTCCAATTTGCCTTGTTACCAAAGTTGATGTGAGTTTGCTTCTGCAGAGTATCAGATAGATGGACTTAACACAGTTTGGGTTCCTTGAGGATAAAGAAAGAGTAGATAGAATTATCAATCAGTTCCTGAAGTCTTTTAAAAACTTGCATTAACCAAATCCTCATGTGTCCCACTTCTCTTACTATTTTAAATCAAATCAAAATTCAATAAAGGGTCATGTCTTGTTTAATTCATTACCATTTTCAGTTCTAAATTACCCTTTGATCCATTTGCAGAACAATCTGAAATGTCACCTTGCTGTCATATTGTCCTTTGGCATTCTGATTACCAAAGTATCAGTCATTGCTGGATTCTCCAGATGACCAGTCCTATTAAACCATTTTAGCTTGCTCTGAACCAGACCTGAGGCTTTCTCATCCTGATTACTTGCAGTTCTTTTCCTCTGGACTATTTGAATAATAACATCCCACTCTGTTTATATTTCACTTAGAAGAAAATTAAATGCTTCATTTTGGAACTGATTTATATGACATTGGCCTTGATTTCTTGATACCTACAGATGTTTAGCATGTTTACTGTAGAATCTGGCACATCCTTAGGAAATATGACAACTTACTGACTTTCAGATCTTTTCTGATGTGGTAAATAGCTGCTCTGTTCTCACAAAATGTGATTTCCCAAGAAGAGGTGACTTGAAAAATCCTCCAACTCAACATCCACTACTCTAGTGTCACATTTATTTATTTACTTATTCATTAGTCCAATTTATATGCCGCTCTTCTTGGTAGACTCAGGGCGGGTTACAATGCATTATAGCAATAGCCTGCATACTTTTTTGTATATACCTGCTTATTAGGGCTTTCGGCCCCCCCAAGCGGTGTTGTTCTATACAAAGTTGGCTTATTGCCCCCACAATCCGGGTCCTCAGTTTACCTATCTCAAAAGGATGGAAGGCTGAGTCAACCTTGAGCCTGGTGAGATTTGAACTTGCACTAATTGCAGGCAGCTGGCAGCTAAGTGCTAGCACTTAACCGCACTTTAGTCCACTGCACCACCAAGGCTCACATTCTAGCTTGTAACGTTTTGATATTTTTACATATGCCCAACTTGATTTGGGCTCATAACTTGGAAACTGAGGGACTTGGGCCATTTGCTAAATAATGCAGAATAGATTTACCTATCGCAGTAGCAATTCACCTGGTCCTTTAAACTATTTTGGGACACATCTTAAATGTCAAGGTCTAAGTTGAATTATACATCATGCATTAATTAATTGTGGCAGGAAAGATTCTGAGCAGTGGACAGGTAACCAGGAGTTAGATGAGATTGTGATGGGTTTTCAGATATAAGTATCTGAAATTGAGATTCCAGACATTCAGATCTCTCAACTGACCAGGATTCATTTCTTCTTACAAGAAAAGCTTAAGCAGCAATAGAGGGAACAGCAAATCCAGAGAACTGGACAAACAGTTTTTCCACTTTGCCAATTATATTTCTCATTCAGGAATCTTATATTGCTGATCAAATGGCACTATTGTTCCCTAACGTGTTGTATTACTGTCTATGGCAACGTTGATGCTGCTCTTTATTGCAAGTGTCAGAGTTTGTGCTACAGTAACTTGGAAATATATCCAGGTGTCATTCTTTTTTCTTACATTTCTGTGCTGCAGGTATGGACTAGGTGGGATCCACTATTTGGATGCTGGCTATCGTGACTTTCGAGCCTATTTTGTGCTCCCTCGCAAAGGCACCGTATGGGTAAGTTATGCATCCCCAAGTAAAGGAGGAGGGGATATAGCGTATGACCTATCCCAGGGTCATTGAAAGGTGGAAATGAGGTTCATGATTCTATCCCTTTTGCAGAGTATCTCTGGATCTGATTGGCTGAACACAGTGGCTGCTGGTGATATCGCAGGGGAATTGGTGGCTGCAGTGATGCCTGATCTTTCAGTCAACCCACAAAATGTCAAGCGGCCATCAGACCGTCGATTTGTAAGTTTTGCTGCCACTTGAGTAATGGGAAGGCTCTGCAGGCCCACAAGCTTCATCTCCAACCAAACAGGGTAGAAAACAAGAATAGACCCCTCTGTCAACTGTCTAGATCAGTGATGGCTAACTTTTTTGCCATCGCGTGCCAGGAGGAGGAGGGCAGGGGAGGTTTGTGCGCGTGTGTGCCCACCCCCATAATTCTATGCGCCCCACCCTGCAAGCGCAAACCCCACCACCAGCCTCCCACTCCTGGCACGCGATGGCTGGGTAGGCCTGTTTTTCTTTCTCACCTAGCTCCATATCTTCTCTATGCATCTGGGGAGGGCGAAAACAGCCTTCCCTACCCCCTCGGAGGTCCTCCGGAGGCCTGAAACGGCCCATTTCCCAACTCCCGGTTGGACAGGAAGTGACATTTTTTGCTGTCCCCAGCCTCCAGAGCCTCTCTAGGAGTCTCTGGAGGCTGGGGACAGCAAAAAACATCACTTCCTGTCCAACCGGGAGTTGGGAAATGGGCCGTTTCAGGCCTCCGGAGGGCCTCCAAGGGGGTGGGGAAGGCTGTTTTCGCCTTCCCCAGATGCATTGAGAAGATCTGGAGCCAGGTGAGAAAGAAAAACATGCCTCCCCTGCCCCAGGCCCTCCAGAGACAGGAAACAGCCTGTTTCCCTACTTCTGGTGGGCCCAGAAGGCCTGAAAATCAGCTGACTGGCACGCACATGCATGCCAGAGCTGAGCTGGCGTGCCCACTGATATGGCTACGCATGCCACCTGTGGCACAAGTGCCATAGGTCCACCATTACGGCTCTGGATCTGAAGGGAGGAAAAGGAAGCTTATTGATGCATTAACTGTAGCCAGTTGTGCAAAGTGAGGAATGTCTTCCAGGAGAAGCACGTTGTTTGGGTAGAAGCATATTCTCTTATTAATTTTGAAAAGGAGAAAGAAAAACAGAAACATCTTGGTTGGTATTAATAGTGTGGGTATTTAGTTTCCTGAGAAAATTAAGGGCACATAATTTGGGAATGTGAAGAAGTTCAGTTCTGTGCTCCAAATCACAAATATTAGATTTGTAATGCCTTTGAGACTTGAGAAAACAAATGAATGCATATGAATGAACCAAAAAAACCCCCACCCTTCCCTGGATTTAATGACAATGAGAACTTCAGTCACAGTAGCAAAGAGGTTTATGGTCTCTGAAAGTTTGGGTCAGATCAATTCCTTCAGCTGCTCAATATTTAGATTTAGGCTTGGTATCGCTGCTTCTTAATTGTCATTGCACTTGTCCTCTGCGTTAAACCATTGACTGGAATGCAACATTTCTTGTCTCTGAGGCCATTGTCTTCTTATCCTTAACACGTATTTCTCTTCATGTCTTCAGCTCATCTGCAAAGCAGTTTTACAGCCCAATGACCCACTTAACAAGATTGCAACAGAGGCAACAGCCTGTGAGAAGCCACAGGCAGTGGGCAAAACGTGCAATGAATCGGTAGCCCAGAATTTCATTTTCTTCCAGGATGCTGATTTGGTGAGGGCTTGGAAATACCAGAATTTTGGTTCAAGGACAATAGCAGTTACAACATGGGAACAGGGAGGCCCATTTCAGCTTCATAAATATTCCAGGCAGGACCCTTAATCTATCTGACCAGAGATAACTATTGATATGGATCTGGCACTGAATGTATTGAATGCTAACAAAGGCAGCAGAAACTGTGGTTATAATTATTCTACTCTCCTCCCTGTACTAACATCAAGATGCAGAATTCCCACTTCCGATTTCTATGTAGCATTGCTTGTATCAGGCCCATTCTGTGGTATGTTTCAGAGTGATAAGGCTCCATCCCAAGCCAATAAATCACTACTTGACAACTGTAATCAAAAAGCCTTAATGGATGAAGCGCTTCATTTTCTTGATCTACCCAGGCCTGCTTTTAATTCTTATTTTCCCTGTCCTTCCTAGACATCTTTCAAGAGCCTCTTTAGGCAGAAGCCCCTGAAACGCATGCCAAAAGAAGTAAAAGAAGGAGCTGTCCTGGGCCGGATGCAGCTAGAGACTGTACATAAGGTAAACATAAAAGGGAAAAAGTCACTACAACTTGAGAGGAAAGAAAAACAAATGCTATTTCATAGTATCTCTTCTTTTGTGTCAAACTGTGGCTCCCCCATCCTCTCTGAAGCTTTGTGAGAGAGATATATCTGGATGGAGATGGGTGGGTTAATGGTTAATGTCATCTTCACCCTTCTGTTTCTTTTCTTGGCAGGTGCGCTTCAGCCCAAACCTTGATAGCCATAGTTGGGTAGCGTCTGGTGGTCAGTCTGGCCTTGTGCGACTTCACTGTGTTCGGGCATTGGTTTTCCCCCGCGGCCACAAGCTTCTCCTTGACTGTCAGGCCCATTTCAGTTCCATGTTTGATTCAGAGAGACAGACTGACTGCCCCACAACCATCTCATCTGCGGTGCACACTGCTGTCAGCTGAATATCACCCGGGGCAGCTCTATTTGGGGCATCGGCATACATGGCTGACAAATTGAAGGCCTTTTGTGAGAATCCTGGAATTATTAGAATATACAGAACACAACCAAACATGAAATTACAAGAGGATGTTGGCCATATGGAAACAGATAAGCTGAAGAGAATGACAAAGGCAGGGTTTGGCCAGATGAGTGGAATATACTGGAGCTTCTAGCAGCACCGGAAGTCAGCTCCTGTTGTGGGAGAAAGGGCAATGGCGAGGAATAGTCCATCCTGCTGTATCTCTGCCATGTGGTGATACTTCTCTCTTTGAGCTCTCTCCTGAGATTCTCCTGCATGGCACAAAGTTCAGAAGGAAGGAGGGATCTCATCTCCCTCTAGCTAGTCTGGTGGAATAGTACCCCATATTCTTCCTGCATAGATCTGGAGAGTTTCCTGAAACCTAGAATTGCTCTGATTAAAGCATCAACAAGACTTTCTTGCCCCATTGCTCATCCTGCTTCTCCCAGTCTTGTTGGTGACAATAATTTTGCTCACATTGAGCCATTTTGTTGTCTTAACCATTATTAAAATGTGTTTTGATTTGTAAAAGCGCTTTCTTTCTTTGGAAAGGGCTTCACATGTCCCCTTCCTCCTGTGATGATAAATAAGGAAATAAGCCTAAGGAGTCCTTGGTGCTCTCTGAGCTTGGCTGCTTGCTTGCAGATGTTTCATTACCTAACGAGGTAACATCATCAGTGTGATTGATAAGCCTATGTGCATCTTTGTCTTCAAAATGAGTTAAGAGTAGTGAATTTTAGATACTCTATTAGGAATCTGTTTTAGTTTTAAAGAGTAAATTTGTACCATTTCCTTTATCGTGGTAAATTGCACGTTTGTAGTATATTGTTTCTAAGGAGATCTTGGACAAGACTCAATCCATGTCCTAATCTGTCTTCCATGACAAATGCTACTCACATTCCTCCATCAGCTGTCAACACCAAGGACTTCTTTCAAACAACAAAGTAGGTATTCCTAAATCATATAGAGACTCTTCAACTACGCTGCAATTTTTAGTGGTTGCCCATAATTTTCACTCTTGTGGAAAACTGAGTAAAAAGGCTATTTGAACTCTGAGTATTTAATAAAATGGATCTCTTTCCCCTACCACCACTAAATTCTGGAAAATCTCATCTTTGCCAACTCACGTGATATGGATCTTCTCACTCTGCTTTACCATCCTGCCTGTTACAGTTCCAGTATCAAACAAGCTGTTAACTCTAGCTAGCATAAAGAGACGAGTCAGCAATAGAATACATTCCCCTTTCCTTCAACCCCCTGCTTGCACAACTGACATGTTTTTTCCACGCCCCAGTAAACTAGCCTGGTGTGGTTGAGCAGGTTACTTTATTGGAATCGCAGATATTTTCAGCATTGAATTAAAATAGTTAAAATACCATCTGGACACGCTGTAAAAAACACTGTATAGTAAAAAAAATATACATACACTACACAGAAATATACAACACAAAATAATAGACTCAAATTGTGAATGCAAAAATGACTTGGGCTGAGCATATGGTGGTAGTGTGGCAACAAGTTCAGATAGCAGTAACAGAAAGCTTTTTCTATTGGTCACTAAGATTTTGGGGCCCTTTACTTGGCCTCTGGAACAGTAGCTGTGAGGAGCAGCTTTAACTTCTTTAACCACCGGTATCGGAAACAGTACGTTTCTGATACCAATTGCTAGTGAGCAGTCAAAAGGATACTTTTAGACTCCACTATTAGGTTGGGAATAGAACATTGACATCTTTTCAATATTAATGTATCCTGCAATTTGCTTTAACTTTGGACTATGATAGGGAGGGAGGGTTTTTTGGAGGTTCAAGAGAAGCTCTAGTGGTAGGTGCCTGGAGAAACATGAGTACCTTGAGCTACTTTGCAGAAAAAACCAACTGCCATGGGGACTAAAGTAAACATTCTCAACTAACCAGCTACTTTACTCTGTCATGCTAGATGGAGTCTGGAGGTAGGTGATTTCACTGAACTATCTGTACCCTTGCTGCTGAGATGTGCCTGCCTGTTAAAGAGCAGCTGCAATGACCTTAATATTTTTTTTCCATTCCCCCCACAATCTTCCCTGAATCTTAAAAATGGATAGTAACTGTAGCCTTCCAAGTCAAATGGTTCTTCAGGCATCCTTTCATTTGGTATATTAATATTATATTAACATTATCATCAGTCTGCACTTAATTCCTATTTTTCTTGTTCAGATCAATAGAACAACAAATCCAATAGAATAGTTTTGAGAATCTACACTTTTGCTCCTCCAAGTAAGACTTGGGTCACCATAATCTGTAAGTGAATACAGCATCCTGGCTGTCATAGCATGGTAGTGTCTATATGTGCATAGGTTTTGAGGTCAGTTCTGTTCATTATTTAGATGAGAAACCTGTGAATACCATAGAGAACATGAAAAAAAAATCCTGAAAGAAAACAGACATTTCTATACTGTGGCTAAGAAAATGAGACAGATGGATCCATGGAGTCACCACGAGTTGAGATTGACTTCCATGAGAACTGACTTTTTAAAGCTTGGTTTAGACAGCAAAGCTATGCAAATATCAACTTTTCTCCAGGAAAAGGAATAAAGATAACTTCAACTGGGGTGAGATGGTGAGAACATTGGGACAGAAGACATTTTTGTGACTAATTTTGTTGCTCCTTTGTTCTGCAGGCAAAATTGGGCTTGCTCTACTTTTGCGGCATTAGTCACAATAGGCGGTGGAGTGGAATAATGTTGCTTCACCCATGCTTTCATCATTCACATTCATTTTGAAAAGTTTTGTTATTCCTGCAGCACATGCAAACACAGAGATGGTCACAATAAAAGCCCTGAACAAGCACCAAGCTACCCAGATTGAAAAAAATGACAGCTTTTCATCTCAGAGCAAAGATGTTTAAAGGCCTTGGCACCAGATCCCCATTTCTGTTGGATTTGTACATCAATACAATTAGCAAATGAACATGGGAAACAGTTGTGGCCCCACATGACTGGAATGCAGTATGAAGAGGCAAGACTGAGCTTGGAACAATGCTCAACCACCAGCAACTCTTCCATGGAGACTTCCTTGGCTGGGCAGACAATTATCCCTGGTGTTCTGCCATTTCCTGCATATGCTGGTTAAACATGCATTGGGAGGAGGCTTTTGCTATGAATGGCAAAAGAGGCTGGTCCCTGCTTCTGGCCCTGGATTTCCAGGCACCTCCTGGGACTGGCAGTTGAAGAGAAAAGTAGGCAGGGTAGCACTTTCCCCTTAGTCCTGTGGGTCCTGGCACTGGTGGCAGGTGACCATGTCATCCAGGTAGTGCTCCACCTGAATGGTGCATGAGAAGAAGCCAAACTTGCTTTGTAGCAGAGCTGTGGCTTCTTGTAGCACAACCTCCATGTCAGCATCAGATTCTGAAAGCAAAGGTCAAAGTAGGGTCAGTTGTAAACTGGCTCAGTCTATCTCATGCATTCCCCTACAGGGGAAATAAAAGCTACTATTTGTAGTTCCCAGGTCAGAATAGCAGAGATCCTATTTCACATCCCGAGTTCAATCCTCTGCATCTCCAAGTAAGACTACAAAAGACAATTTTCTGAAAAAGGTCAAGGACACCACAGGCTTGGGATAAAATATACAGTAAAGGGTTCCATTTTACAAGGCCAGGAACCACCAAAGGGGGGGTGGGGTTTTTGAAAGTTTTAAAGGTGAAATGCGGGCCTTACACATCTGCAAACAAGATTTGAGATAGTTTCAAAACTTGAAAAAGAACCTCTCAAGTATTAAGATATTTGGTTTTCCTGGAGGTAATGACAATAGTAGCAATAACACTACAGCAACCACCCACACTAGGAGAAAATAAAATCTTAAAGGCTCTGTCCCAGTTGTGGGTTGCCCCCGGTTCGCACCAATTCTATAGAACTGGTAGTAAAACCAGCAGGAGGCTCCACCCACTGACCCCGATGTCATCAAAATGCTTTTGCATATGCGCAGAAGAGCGCGTGCAAGTGAAGCGAGCACGCGCACACGGCCCCTTTGCGAACCAGTAGTAAAGGTAAGTAGAACCCACCATGCTCTGTCCAGTGTATTCTTAGTCATGCCTTTTTTTAAAAAAACGGGGTTTCTTCCACTCTTTGTCTTTCCAGGGTCCAGAAATGTGATTCTGCCACAATCTGTCTGTTTTTAAGCCTGTATGCTCCTTATAAGCCAAGTCTGAAAGCCCATGAAACACTGCAGATTTCCTGCACGATCTACAGCTGCTCAGAATGGAGGAAAAAAGTACTTACCAACAGCTAAGTGTACAGCCACAACATGATGGCTGAGCGTTAAAGCCCAAAGGTGCAGATTGTGGACCTGCTTCACACCTTTGACAGAGAGCAGGGTTTCCTTCACTGCTTGGAACTCCACACCTCGTGGTGTCCCTGAAGGACAGAGAAAAAGGCACACATTTAACTGGGCCCAATTCAATCCCCATTTAGAAGCCTCTGATCCCTGCTTGAATTGTGCAAAGTGACTGCCTCTTATGTAAGCCAAACATACCATAAAGCAGTCATTTTATGTACAGATCCTGGGAGGAAGACGCAAGATGCAGAAGAGAGGTATCTTCTATGCAATTTCCCCCTAAGCTAAGGAAAGCACTATCACATCAGTAGTGGGTTGCTCGTGGTTCTGTCCGGTTCTTGAGAACAGGTAGTAAAAGCGGCAGGAGGCTTCGCCCACCTGCCCAGACGTCATAAGGTACAATCTGTGCAAGTGAAGCACGCTCCCGTTGCGAACCGGTAGTAAAGGTAAGTAGAACCCACTCCTTTGTCACATCAACTGTGCAGCTCAGCATGGAGACATTATTCCAAAACCAGTCTTGAGAAAACACAATTCCATTTATTTTTGTACTGAAATTTGAGAGTATAGTACTAGTATACCTGGTACATCATTTTATTTTTTTGCCTTGATCAGAAAAATCACTTTCCAGTTCTGCCCGCCCCCCACAATGGAGAACATAACCACTTTCTATATATACAAATTGCACAGAGCTTTGCTTTAGTCAAAATTTGTTGAGTAAGTCCAACTTAGGTTGGTTTCACATTAATGAGTGTGTGAATGATTAAAACTGAATAAATGATTAATGAGTGTGTGAATAATACTATCTAAAACACAAACCTGGTTCTATGTAGCTCTTTTATCAAAGACAAGTACCGGTAGTTACCTGAGACACTGAGCATTGCTGAATTGTGGATATTAGAAATCTTTGTTTCAAATTCTAGTTTCCATAAACTAATGCTGGCTGCATAGGTTTGGATAGCATAACAAGCCTCAGGTATGCTATTGCCCGTATTTAAAAAATTGTGGCTTATACACATTTTAACAGAGTTCCCATAATCAGCTTGCATATTCTAACTGTGGTAATCATAAGTATATGTTGGGAAAGCATTCCAGTAGGGTATCATCATCTGTGATGGTCCTTTTATCTAAAAATACTGTTCCTGAACAGAGGCACATTGATGCTGTTACTAATCTAAAAGCCATTATACAATTCTTGGTTTGTTACTGCAGTTTGAAAAAAGCCATGGCTAATAGTCAGACTCTTAGTGTTTCCTTGAAACCCAAGCCATATGTTTGGTTGTTTGTTTTAAAGGTATGATAGAAATATAGTAAGAAAATGATGGAGGAGGAAGTAGAGGACACAAAATATGTACCCAGATGACACACTGAATGATTAATGATGTATTGTTTGTTTGTTTAATAAAAAACTTTTTATTAAAAAAATAAACCCAAGCCATATGTGAGCCTTCCTTACCCTGATATGGGGTCTTGGCCATTTCCAATCAATTGCATAATGCTTTCAGAATTTTTAGCTGTAATCATGCCATCTGCAATCCAGATGGACTCAGTTATGGATGTACCACTGGAAAACCTGAAAAATCAGGCTAGGGACAGATCATTATGGAGAAAACTATCTATGTGGTTGCTAAGAGTCGACACTGACTTGATGGCATCTAACCAATCAATCAAATCAATGCCATCTAAGTGCAAACATGAGTGGCAAGTGTAAACAGGATTTGAGCCAAATCAGGACAAATGTAAGATAAGAGGAGTCCTTGAGAAACTTCAAGGTTTGCAGAAGGATAAAGGATTTTTTATTTAAATGGGCAGTCTCAACTGTCAGTACCTGTCTTTCTATTCCTGCCCCCGCCCCCCGCCATCACAATTTATGTTTTTTGGATGAGAAACAAAACATTTTGTTCTTCCTCAAGGAAAAAAACAGTCCAGTTGCCTTTTGAAAAAGCACCTTTGAAACAACTACGGAGAGGGCTCGTAACTTGGGCGTCCTCCTGGATGCACGGCTGTCTTTGGAAGATCATTTGGCGGCCGTGGCCAGGGGGGCTTTTTATCAGGTTCGCCTGATACGCCAGTTACGCCCCTTTCTAGATCGGGACTCCCTACGCACAGTCACTCAAGCACTCGTCACTTCCCGCCTGGACTACTGTAACGCTCTCTACATGGGGCTCCCCCTGGGGTGCACCCGGAGACTTCAGCTGGTCCAGAACGCGGCCGCGCGGGGGATTATGGGGGCGACGAGGCGCTCCCATATGACACCTCTCCTGCGCGAGCTGCACTGGCTTCCGGTGGTCTTCCGGGTGCGCTTCAAGGTGTTGGTGACCACCTTTAAAGCGCTCCATGGCTTAGGGCCGGGGTATCTACGAGACCGCCTTCTGCCACCAATAGCCTCCCACCGGCCAGTACGCTCGCACAGAGTGGGCCTCCTCAGGGTGCCGTCCGCCAGACAATGTCGGCTGGCGACCCCCAGGGGGAGAGCCTTCTCTGTGGTGGCGCCCACCCTTTGGAACAACCTCCCCCCAGAGTTACGTACAATAACAGACCTCCGGATTTTTCGTCGGGCCCTGAAAACCCATTTATTCCAACTAGCTGGGCTGGCTTGAGTCAAACTTTTAAACTATTTTAAATTGGAACTGTTTTTAATTATGGCCAAATTATTTAATTATTTTAATCAGTTTTTTAATCTTTCTATGTCTGGATTTTACTTTGGCTGTGCACCGCCCTGAGTCCTATATTGGAGAAGGGCGGTATAGAAATTAAAACAAACAAATAAATAAATAAATAACTATGACCTGGATGACTGAGAATCTCCAGCGATATTTAAATGGACAAACCAACTAAAGAACAGCACAGCAAGGACTGAATATCCTTTAGTACCTCAGAATGTCAAATGCCAGGTGGAAAATTAAAAAAACAGGAAGCAGGAATAGACTGCCAGTTTGATTTTTTTGCAGCCTATAATATCTTGCAGTAGGTAGGACTAATTGCCAAGAGCTCTAAAGTGGAGCATTTCAATTGGACTGTGTGCAGCACAGATGCAATGTTTTGTTATACATCCCACTGGAAATTATCCCACTTATCATATGGTAACTAACTGTAGGTAGTTGATCACCATCATCATCAAGATAATTTCATCTTCTTACTTTGATCAACACAGACTCTGCCTTGGTTATTTTCTTATTTCAAAAGTCTTAACAGTTTATTTCTAAACATTTGCCACTTGAAGCAAGATATCTAAAGGCCAATTTATGAGCAGACCCTCTGGTGGTTTCTCATTTCTTCACCTTATGATATACATAACTAAAGAAATTTGTGTCATTATTTTCTTCCTCAATGTACTTGTGTACAATGTACCAAGGAAAATTCCTTTGCTCTTGCCATCATTGCCCATAGCTTTAAATGCATTTATACCATCCACTTACACTGTTAATTATTCATAAACCATTGTTAATTAATAACTTCCTATAATAAAACAGATTATCTGCAAGAATCATTGTAGAATTATTTTAACAATGTCCGTCCCCCTGTAATGTAGCCCCCTTGCAGCTGTGAAAGACAACTTACCTTCCATCAGTACTCGAAAGACATCACGAAGGATGGTTAAAGTGGAGCCCAGCACAAAGACTGAGAAGAGGAAAGTACTCACTGGGTCAGCAATCTTACATTGGGGCTGCAAAAAAGGAGAGGGAATGGCAGATAGTATGAAGCATCCTGGTACTTAATTCCCAATTCTTGCACCCTGAGTTGGTTTTGCAAAGGAAAAGGACAAGTAGTCACACAATCCCACTTTTTTTATAGCCAAGGTTCTCAGTAGAATGTTTATATATTTTGATGCTTGTTAACATTGTTATATCTGAGCTATAAAAATTCATATGACCATTAAATAGCTGCCATTCTGATGGACTGGTAGCCCAGATAGAATACAGTAGGCCTAAACTTAACACAGACAATTCCTCTGAAGGTAACCCGGTTTTCTATGCTATATTTCAATTTTGTTTTATGGTTATTTTAATTCTGGTTAAAAATATTTTGCTCTCTTTAAACACACATCCATCATTAAATTCATTGGTAAGCTTGTTTTCTTCTAGATTTCTTTTCTGTAATTTGATATTCTGTTACTGGCCAGCCAATCATGGATGCACATTTTGTGGGAGTACTTTAAAATTCCAAAAGTGTTTTCTACACACAGAGAGAAAGTATTGCCATTATATGTCAATGAGTATAATTCTAGAAGTTTCTGGGTCCATCTTCTCCCAAAAGGTCTGGATAGGAACTTGGTATCTCTTCCACTGAACATTTGCATATACAGCAAATGAAATGGAGGTAAGTTTTGGAAGAAAAATTTGTCTTGTTCTAACAATCAGACACCTGCACCTCGTTTCCCCAAGCTTGATGTCCCAATCAGACCTACCATTAGGGCAAAGATATCTGGCCTAACCATAATTTCTTTTGCAATGTGTGAGGAAGAGCTACTTCTTCCATCAGTTGTTTATTCACTATATTTAGCTCCTTGGTGACTTTAGTTGTGCTGGTATTCCACATCTACTTTTCTGCACAACTACTGCCTCAGGCTGGGGGGAAAGTAGAAATAATGGAGGGAAATGCTCATAAGGGAGGTCTTCATTTAGAGAACAAGAGAAACGACGTATTGTATTAAATAAGTATCATACCCTGATCCTTCATACCTTGAAATAGATGACAGTGGCAGCAACAAAGACCCCAATGCTTTGAAGTAGGTCCCCCACCACATGTACAAAAGCCGCTCGGACACTGGTGTTGTCATGGGTGGGAATGGAGGGGCCACGAGGGCTGTCCTCAATCTGTTCATAGCCTCTTGTGCTGAATCCATGACTGTGTGCAGAGCCTGACTGATGCAGAAGATAGGCCATGCTGTGGAGAATTTCGAGAGTGGTAACTAAGGTCATCTTTGTCTCTATTTCTCACCAAACAATTATAAAAATCCCATCCATCACAGCAAACCCTCTTCTACCCATAGTTCCTATTCCTTCACCAATCAGTACAGACAACTGGACTAGCATATATATCATATTCATAGAGGTGATATACTTTAATTACAAAATAATCATAGCCAAAATATAGCAGCTATAGTATAGATTGTTAAGGGCATCTCCTAATGAGTGCTTTTACGGCAACCAAGCAAAATAGGAAATCTTTCAAATATGCACATATTTTATTTGAATTGCTCTACAGGAAGACAGACAGGCTAGGTAGAATCCTGCCTGATAGGATCAGCAATGGTTTCCACATAATCTCCAGCATCTTGAAAGATTAAAAAGCAACAGCTTTGGGAAAAGTTATTTTCTAATGATGACCAGTGAAAGGAAGTGGATTCTAGCAAAATCAGATCAAAAGACCCCCTGAAGTAGAAGTTTATTTTCAATCAAACCAGCCAAATACTTCTGGAAATATCAACAAAACCCCTCAAATACAGTGGCATCTTAAAGAGAAGTAGAACAAATTTCTTATGGCCACAAACAGGACCTGTCTGCTCATAACAGACCCCTTCAACATGCGATCAGTGGAAGTATATGGCTGACAGCTTGCAATAGAAGTTAGCTTGCTTAATCGGTCCCACATAGACACTCTACCTGATAATTAAAATTACCTTCTCAGAGTTAATATTCAAATATTTTCCCCATCCTAGTAATCCTTACATGATGTTCACTCCCAAATTACCTTCTTAAAATTACCTTCTCAGAGTTAATATTCAAATATTTTCCCCATCCTAGTAATCCTTACATGATGTTCACTCCCACTGCACAGGCTGAAGTGCCCAGCATCACAGAAGCTTCAATCTCATAGTCGTTGCTAATTATGCGGGCTGAAGCTAAGTAGACCAGCACTCCTGTAACGATCCAGATAGAGAAGACAGAAGCCAAGGCACCCAGGGTTTCTGTGAGAAAAAAGAAAGCTGCTGTTCAGGT
Source organism: Arizona elegans (assembly GCA_022577455.1). Taxonomy (NCBI): domain Eukaryota; kingdom Metazoa; phylum Chordata; class Lepidosauria; order Squamata; family Colubridae; genus Arizona; species Arizona elegans. Next base: position 314,705,337 of record JAKOOJ010000001.1, on the reverse strand, counting down.
TCCCTGACTATCTTGACAATTTTCCTCCTGATCTTTCTGTAAGCTGCTCGGGGAATAGTAATGCAGACTAGCATTAGACTGGCATTAATTGCACACCAAAAGGGCAAAACCTAGATCTCATCTTGGCTCTGTTCAAAATTATTTGGAGAAAATTTGGGGAGAAACTACAGACTAGTTTAAATTTTCACAGTGGCCCCTTCCCTACTTGCATTTAGAAATGTTTTCTAGTGCCCTGACAATTGCCATGCTCTCTTTATAGATCATTAATTTTGCATGATATTTTAGTGTCACCTAGTCTCAATGTCAAAATAACAGTGAAGTAGACAGGCTTTATATCATTTCTACAATGGCTGGGTGATGCTACCAGTATAATCACAAGTATAAAAATGACCTCTCATTTCATTACTACCCATAGTTGAAGATTTAAACAGCCTTGTGTTGTGATTTTCCTGTTTAATCTTACATTCTCTAAGCAGTTGTATTTAGTGAACAATTGCATTTATTAGGTAATGTTCAAGATTTGAAATCTGAGTTTCAACAATATATGGAACGAGAACTGCCAGATGTATAATTCAGAAGAGGCAGGGATACTTGAATTTACACGGATAATAACTGATAGATAGCAAAAAAGGCAAAGGAGCTCCAAAAAGATAACCATTTTGGCATTTTTATTATATTCAGGTTTTTAACTGCACAGTTCATAACAAAATGTATATATAGATTTTAAAAATATAGATGTATTCAGTCATCTCACTTGGCTATTTCAGAATTTATTTGATGATTAGGCAGTAACAATTAAAATAGAATAAGGTGCAAATAAATGATTCAATATTGGAATAATGGAGAAAGGAGTGTACGAAGTACTAGACTTTATTTAATTTTAATGCAGAATATATCATGCCAAATGCTGGACCAGTTGCAATAGAAATTGAAATTCAAATTGTTGGGAGAAACATCAACAGTGTTAGAAATGTTAATGATACCTTGAAGTCTTGAAGTGAGGAAGACATATCTTCTTAAATCTCTTGTTAAAGATGAAAAAAAGAAATGCAAAAGCTGTCTCAATGCTCAATATAAAAAACCCCTAAGGTTTTGTCAAGAGGCAATGCTAACACACTGAAAATAGAGAAGAAGCTGAAGTAATAGCATATTATTTTCCTAGGCTCAAAAATGTACAGAGATGGTGACTATAGCCATGAAATCAAGAGATATACTTAGGAAAAAGACAAGTTTAGGAAAAATATTAATGTGAAGAGATAACAAGTTTGCATTATCAAGCCCATAGCTCTCCAGTGATATGGCTATGAAAGTTGTAGAAATTGATTGGGAATACTTTGAGTAGCAAGAACATATCATTCAATACCACAGGAAGTAAAATCAGACTGAATGCTGGATACAGATTAAGAAAGTTAATGTTGAAACAGATAACACAATGTGAAAAGACCTTTCTCATACTGGAGAAAATCCTGATAGTTGGAAAAATCAAAGGCAATAAGAAAAAACAAACCAAGAGAAAATAAGTTATCTAGATACTAGCACTGATATAACTATATACTTGCAATAACTCAAAGAAGCAGTTATTAGTAATTTTAGAGAAGCCACTACAGAGTCCCCAAACTGCAATAGGGCACAGTGACACCAGATCTACCCTATCCATGCCTAACATGAGTTAGTAGATGATGTGCCAAAAAGGAATAATAAAAATCTGAGAGAAAATAATTCTGAGGGCCTATAATAGACACACTCCCACAATTGGGCAGCATATTTCAGAATTTACTCTATTGCCATAATAGTGTCACTCTCTGAGATGGGTGGTTTGATAAATTTGACAAATAGAAATAGAGATAATAGAAATAGAGATAGAAAATGGATTGGTGAGGAAGCCAAGTTTATGATGTCATTGTTTTGTACTGACACAACAGTGGGGAATAGCGGAGAAATAACATTTATTATAAATCTAATTGGGTGAAATTGAGCCCATCTATTTTCTTCAGCCTATAAAGTTGATGTGAAATAAAATAGAAATCACTTTTCTTCAACTTAAATTTATTAATTAAATCCTGCCTTTCAGGATAACAAGTCTCTCAAGCAGCTTATACAGTAGGTAAACCTTTTCCCTTCTTCTGTTCAATCATGACTGATTCTTGGAGATTACCTGGAAAAGTTCCTGCAGTTTATGTGGCAAGGTTTTTAAGAAATGGTTTGCAATTGCCTCCTTCCTAGGGCTAAGAGAAAGTGATTGGTCCAAGGTCATCCATCTAGCTGTGAGCCTTTGTCTCTTCAGAACTAAAGAAGCTTATTGGATGAGAAGCGAAAGTTTTCAAAGGAAAAAACAAGAAAGTCCAGTTGTCATTTGGGGGGAAAAGGCACTTTTGGAACAACATGACCAGAATGAGAATATCCATTGACATTTTGTTCCTGAAGCAAGGCTACAACTCACAGTCTCCTGTTTTTAACCTGATGTTTTAACCAACTGGTTCTCAATAAGTAATTTATACAATTGTAAACAAAAACAAAGTAATAATTACTTAATTACAAATAACCAAACTGTAGGGTAACTGATGGTAATGATCTTGTGAGCAGATCAAAGGAATTCAGCAGCTCTGATAATGAGTCTCTTGCCTTCCTCCCTTTCCTCATCAAAGATGATATGCCTATCCATTCCTAGAAAGAAGTTCTTCTAACTGCCATCAGAGAACCCAGACTAAAGTTGAAGGAAGGGACAGAAAAGCAAACTGTAGGGAAGTCTTAGGCAATGGACAAGTACACCTCACAGATACCGGATCAAATCTTCAAAATAGGCAGCCCTGAAAATGGATGCTGAAGGATATTCTTGTTTAGTTTTGCACCTGATTCTCTGCATCAAAAGAGACTCCACAAGTCCCCTGCAAATCCAAAGAAACCTTCTGATTGTCATCAAATATCTAAAAAGTAAACAGGTACATAAATCTTCTTTTATCTTTAGTCAGCCATTCTGCTTCCTTACTCCCTTCCCTCTTGGAGTTCTCGGCATGCAGCATTCAGATAAGCACTTAAATGCTAAACCCAAGCCTTAGGCTAGGGGAGGGGACCCCAAACTTTAAAACATTGTAAGAAGTATTGCCACATACAAATTCAGCAATTATAACATCCTGTAGGTCCTATAATATCTCCAGAGACCTTAATCACAGTGCACATAGCTCTAGTTTTTTTCTATGCATTTTGCCCTCACACTACTTTGCAATGCTTCAAAAGGGAGAAGAAATTCATTCCTTCTAGTCTTTCACACAAAGATATGTTTTGAAGATGTCTCACAGTATGTTCAGATGCTGTTTTTTATTTTAATTGATGTAATTATTTTGTCAGAAAACAGAGAAAAGCAGAGGGGACAATAGGGAAAAAAGCATTCACAGAGAAGTCATAATTGCATATATTGAGACACTGTATTGACATGTATTTTTTAAGAAGGGGACAATAATCTCAGACCCCACACATGGGAGGGCAGTACTCACCAAAAGTATGTTTCAAATGGATTTCTATTATTCTTCAAGGAAGTAAAACAAATAAATGTAAATATATGCTAGACTATTAACTTCAATAGATAAGATGGAGTTACCTTAGCACAGGCTATCATGAGAAGGAAGGAATAGAGCAAATATTCTGTCCCAAACCAATACCAATCTTAAAAAAAGACTCTGATCAGAGGAAAATCTTATACCACAAGATCAGAAGGATTATCTTTCAGCATTCATTCATTTTGTCAATGGAAAACAGGCACAGGTTGGTGTAAATAGCCCTCAGATGTAGCACAAATGAAATCAGGGACAAATGTCATGTTGTCTAAGGACTTTTCAAGAACAAATCTTTTAGAGTTTTCTAGAAATGTACATTCCATCCATTTCCTGTAAAAGGCCAATTCAGTTATTCTAATGTTCTCTCTAATTTCTTCAGACAAAATTGTAACCTTAATTCTCAGGATATGTGTTGAAAGCCATGTGTAGCTGCTTATTAATGCAACCATCTCTCCATGACTCTGGTTAAATCTAAACAAATTATTCTAGATTGTGTGTCAATTTGTGGAGAAGGACTCTAGCTTCCAGTGTAAAAAACATGCTTCAGCTTTCTGCAAATGTCAGAGAAGGTTGTAACCTGTTTGAATGTTGGGAAGTGAGATACTATAGGAATGTTTTCATTGGTCAGCTATTGAAAGAACCTACCTGAGCGGTGCCAGCCAAAGCTCATGGTTTTGGTGGCTGGGCGAGTAGAGACCCAGAGTGAAAAGAGGCTGACACCCATGCTGCCCATATCTGTCAACAGGTGGGCTGCATCTGTCATGATGGCCAGGCTATGTGCCAGGTATCCACCTGGAAAGCAAACAGACAGACCCCTGGGGATTTTAAAAGCATAGATGGAGACAGAGCAATTAAAACCTAGCATAAATATGTGCACAACTTGTTAAACTGGTTGATGATAAGATAATCATGTTTTATTGTATATCACTTCATATGTTATACAGACAGAAGCCTTTTAGTCAGTTTATGGTTTAATGAGTTGGATGAATCCAGAAAAGGAGTTAATTAAACAACCAGGTTAAGTGTGTTTAGATGAATGCAGATGATTAATAAATTAATAAATAGGGCAGATCCATTATATATTTTGACAAAACTGACCTATAACTTCTCCAACCATGAAGAGAAAGCAGACCAGACAGGCAATGCTGAGTTTCTGCTGAGCCTGACGTTTCTGTTGACTTTGAGTGGTGGAGCATGGCATAAGATGACAGTGGGGGACCACACATGGCTCCATCTTGAGTCCCACCATGGATATATTTGCATGGCCATTTTCTGAGGGCAGGTTGGGAAAGACATCTTGAGAACCTGCAAACAAACTGAAAAAATATTGGGCCATCAGAAGAACCTTCCATCTGGGTCAGGTGCCAGAAGTACTAATAAAGGAGAATATTTGTAGCTCAGGGTTGACATGAAACGTCTGGAAGAAAACAAGCAAGCTCAAAGAGCACCAAGGAACCCTGATGCCAGCAGTCCACATTAATTAATTGCCCCCTCCAATGTTGCAATGGTGTTAATCCAATATCCAGCAAGAATAGAAAAATAGCAAGGAAAATATGATAAAGGTTTGAGCAGAAATCATGAAGTTGCAGCCCACTGGATTCTGGTGAGAGCAATAAAGATACATGTTCACATTTTGGTTTTATGGAGAAATAGCTTTAAAACCAAGAACAAACCATAAACAAATGAGCAATACATATTGGTTGCACAGGCTGACCTGTTGATAGAATTAACTTATTTTATGAGATTGTATAATACATGAAATAAACTAGCTAAAAGGGTAGTTTTGAATAACATACTACCCCCTTTCCTTCCTCCCTCCATTCACAGATACATATACAACAAGTTTATAAGTTATAATGTTCCTCAAACTATATTAGATCTTGAACTGCCCTAGTTAAGGTACCAAGCAAATTGAACCAATTAGTAAGGAGATGGATGCACACCAGAAACAAATTTACTGAGAATGACCTTCCTGACCATCCATCTTTGGCAGTGGAGTGACCAAGGAGGAGTCTATCAACAACATATTTTTAATGCAGTCTAAAACTCATTGTGACAGTTAAAACAAACCTGTTATGGTAATGATTGCAATTTGCTAATCCCTACTTCTCAGTTAATTCAATTTGGTGAGTTCACACAATATATTGAAATTTAAACTAACCAAATGGATTAGGTTTGATCACTATACTAATCTACAACAAAAAATAAATACTATTAATATTTATGAAATGTGTGCTTGCATCTTAGATCTTTACTGAACTGGTTTCTGAGCACAGCAAATTTGCTCTTGGTTTTGAGTTGCTTGCAAGAAACAAAGAGTGAGGAAGGGTTCTTGACTTCCTGCCCTATTTGTGAGTCTCTTGGAGATATTAGCCTGACCACTGCAGGAGGCAGAATGCTGGATAACATGGGATGATTTTGGCCTGATCCCTGCAGAAACAGTGATATAACACAAGTGTAACTCAGCTCTGATATTCACCACCCTATATTTATTTGGAACTTGGCAGTGTCTTTCATAAGCACTCAGCCAGTGAAAACAGATGCTAATAATACATTTCAGTCACCCAGATGGATAATTAATAGCAAGGGATGGCTCAGTAAGCACTGAGCATCTTCTATCAATTTTGAGCCAACTCAAGTTCTGTGCCCCAACAAGAGATGAAAATCCCTAATACATCTCATGAGGTTTTGCCATGGCAGCTGCACATGGCAAGGGCTCTTTTAAAGATAGTTTGTTTGACTCAGGAGCAGATGCAAGCAAACCTCCAGCAGAACTCTCAGCTGGACATGCTTTACCAGCAGGCCACCTGCACAGTCAAGAAGGCATGGAAGGACTCAAGCCAATCCTTATCAGAAACCACACATTTTGCATTCCTCTGTCTACTCTATCCAATCACTTTCATGCCACAGGAAGTTCTAGGCAACCTGAGTAAGGAACTGCAATTCACATGCTCCTGTACTAAGGGGTAACATCTGAGGGATCCCATCTCATAATACCTATGCGGTCAGAAGATTCACTACATTTCAGGTGTGTCACTTAGAAATCAAGAATTAGAAGATGTGTAGCTCAGATAGGTTTTGGATTAGCTCCAACTCCTTTATTTGCATTGAGGAGGATGAAAATATGCTTAGTATGCAATTTTTTTCCTCTTTCTTTTTGCCCTGTCCCCATAACTTTGCTTTCTTTTCTCCTCAGTGAGACAGTAATCTTTAGCTGGAACAAATTAAAGGAGCATTTTCTCCGTTGTTTAAACAACTTAAAAAATTAGACTCAAGGCATAGTATCTGCTAGGATTTGTTTGCCCAGGACTTTAGAGGGAGAGAACCAGTTTGTAGAGGTTAAGGCACCAGGCTAGATCCAGTGCTTGGGCACAAAGCCAAATGGGTGATTTTGAGCTGATCACTTTCAAGCAGGCAATGGCAAACAACTTCAGAAAATGTTCCAAGAAAACTGCAGGAACTAATCCAGGCAATCACTAGGAGTCAACACTAACATGGAGGCACATGCTGTACACATACACTTTAAAGTAGGGGTCCCCAAACTTGGGAACTTTAAGACTTGTGGACTTCAACTCCCAGAATTCCATAGCCAGCATGTGGATTTCAACTTGTGGATTTCAACTTGTGGACTTCAACTCCCCATGGCTGGTTGGGGAATTCTGGGAGTTGAAGTCCACAAATCTTAAAGTTCCCAAGTTTGGAGACCCTTGCTTTAAAGGGAGCTGGGACACAGATCAGCAACAAAGACCAAAACTGTCCTGCTTGTACTGGTTGCTGGGGGCTTCTTGCCCTTCAGCAGGCACATTTTTTCCTTCACTCTTTTGCCCCTCATTGTCATGGTCCAATAGCAGGGAATCTGTGGAGAAATACTGAAATGAATCTTGTCATTTGATCTTAATAGTTTTTTTTTAATTGATCCCATTCCCTAGGATTATTTCAGATAATTATACTTCGGAAGAGGCCTCCTCCCCGAGTAACCCTGGAGCAAGATCGTCCCTTTCGTTCCCTCAGGCTTCGCAGCTCAGGCTCAGAGATTTTCATGAGCCCAGCAGGGCCCAGGGCCTGCGTTTGTGGGCAGAGTGGCTTAGTGAAGGGAGCTGGAAGTCCAGGTTCAAATCCTATCCTTGCTCTCACAAATGCTCAGAAATCTCAGTGGAGGGTTAGCCCAGTTGTGCTCCATCCTCCTGCGCAAGAGAGCTTCTTTTGCATCGAAGCTGAACATACAATGTGCAGAAGAAGCCTGGCTTGGGGACTGGAAAAGCTCCATCGCTGGTTTTGGTCCATACCAGCTGAAGTTAAAAGATGAACACCCCCCCCCCCCCGCCCCAATCCCGGTTCGTTCCTCAATGCTGCGAGACGCAGCGCTCCAAAAAAATGAATAATTGGCGGGTAACTAGCGAGGCCCTCCTGTTTCTCTAAGGCCAGCTAAAGACCTGTCATCAGCTGCATCAGCATATTAAACTAAATAGGATAGGGTTTAATAGGATTAGTTTTGGTTAGTTTTGTGCATGACAGCGGTTGTTTATTTTTAAGTTCCGCTTAAATTTAAACTTAAAATTCGCTAATTTTGGGTTCACATACACGCATACAGTAGATAAATTCCATTGTTGGTTGTGTGTCTGAGGCCAAAAAGTAGTAGAAGTACATAGTGCCTAAGGTATCAAAATTCCATTCCCTTCAAAGCACCAGAACAGTTTAAAAGGCCTGATTCGGATTACTTCCAAGTCCATAGTTTAGTTTTTCCTCATAGCTTCCTGGACGTAATAAATTCAAATAAAGAAATGCACCAATTAACCTGTTCCTGAATTAATTTATTTTTGGGGACAGCCTCATATATTGGACCATAACTGAGCTCAGTTGGCTGAGTTCACAATTTAGTGAACGTGCGAGTAGTTACGGGTGCGTCCCGCTACTCCCATATAACACCACTATTGTGCGAGCTGCACTGGTTGCCGGTGGTCCTCCGGATCTGCTTCAAGGTGCTGGTACTCACCTATAAAGCCCTTCATGGTATGGTCCCGGGGTATTTGCAGGATCACCTCCTACCGGCCTCCCACCGCCCAGTGTGCTCACATAGGGCTGCCCTCCTCCGGGTCCCCTCAGCCAGACAGTGTCGGCTGGCGGTCCCCAGGATGAGGGCGTTCTCTGTGGTCACACCAACCCTCTGGAATGGGTTGCCCACTGGGCTCCGGATGGCCCCCGACCTCCACACCTTCCGCGCCGACCTAAAGACATGGCTCTTTCAGCAACTTCCCTGATCTGCCGTGGATTTTAACTTGGGGATTTGGGGATTTTAAATTGGTTTTTAATATTATTTAATCTTTATCTATTGTCGGATTGTTTTATTTTGTGAGCCGCCCCGAGTCCTACGGGAGAAGGGCAGCATATAAATCTGATAGATAAATAAATAAATAAAGAAAGAAAGAAAGAAAGAAAGAAAGAAAGAAAGAAAGCAAGCAAGCAAGCAAGCCCAGGGAGTTTTAACAACAAATTAACCAAGGTTAGAAGTAATTAAATGTAGCCCTTGAAGTTGCCTGATTAGGTTAAGCATGACCTGTGAAAAATTCATATGATTGTGTATAGGGGAGGGAAAGAAAAAATATTATTTGAGGTGATAATCAAGGGGAACTACACTTGTAGACATTGTTGTTTTAAAAAAAACTTTTTTCAAACCCCCCCCCCAACATCTCCAATGCTAGCATGTGCCTAGACTCTAATTATCCAATAGGCCCTATGCATTAATTGGGATGAGAGCTGTGAAACATAACTTCTCAGCATCTAATTAAAGGCCGTGGCTTGCAAATTGGTCACATTCTGTTGCAATTATGTCAGTGGGTCAAGACATCCATAAGGGATAGAAAATATTCAACATTTTCCCCCAGTAGAAGGGAGCACATCCAGTCTGGGATTTTAGTACAATTGGAAGAGGGAAAAGGCGGCAGAAAGTCATTTTTTGCAGGAAATCCTAGGTTCCTAATGGGTTCTTTCCAACTATAATTCATATGTTCTGCATAGCTTATAACAATGGGAAAATAATGAATTTTATATCATGGAATCATTGTGGCTGTCTCCCCTAAAGGGGTTGGATAGCTGGTAGTTCAATATATAAACCATTACCTTCATGTTTTGTAGAGCTTCCTTTTTTGTGGCTCCCTGTAGTCATTATTGTTGAAAACCAACCATTCAACTTGCCCCTACTTTGAGGCAGAAAGTTACAAAAATGGCATTAGCTATTCAAGGATTTAGAAATCCATAGAGTTTTCCTCAGAACACCCTGAAAAGAGAAAATATCCATGTGTGTGATGTGGCCTACACAATTTGCCTCCTCAGCCTGAGCCACAGTCCATTTTTCTGCCTCCAAATGAGATTCACTGAGGAGATGGAAGAGATGGTCCTGTCCTTCCAGGACAATTGACCCCAATGACCCCAGTGACCTTCAGAGCTTTTTTCTCTGACTAGGCCCGGCAAATCTGAAGAAAGGATGAAAGTTGTTGTTGGGTTCAAGTGCCTGCCCCCTCCTCATATGCAAGCAACAAAAGAAGGCAGAAGGGAAACAGTGACAGCCCCAAAGAGCAGACTTTATCAGCCCACTGCTCAGCTGTGCCTGGCATCCAACAGAAATATGGAGGCAGATGGTAGAAAGCTAAGCAGCCTTCCAAAGGAGCAACCAGAACAGCAAAAGAAGGGATAACAAGTAAGGGTCCAACTCACTAACCTCCTCACCAAATTTATCCCTGCAAGCCTTTCCAGGTGGCCTTCCATTCCAAAGTAGTTACACTGAAGGTCTGTGTTTATAGTAGCCGAAGCAGATTGAATTAAAAGAGAATGACTGCATTTGTGCAACCTATGAAACTTGGTTACTTTAAACTTGATGTTAATGTTGCTTTTGTTTTTGTTTTGGGCAGTTTTACTGTATTATGCAATTTTTTATTTTTTATTTTTGCTTTAATTTATATGCCGCCCTTCTCCAGAGACTCAGGGCGGCTTACAATGCATTAAGCAATAGCCTTCATACTTTTGTATATTTATACAAAGTCAGCTTATTGCCCCCATAAACTGGGTCCTCATTTCACCTACCTTTGAAAGGATGGAAGGCTGAGTCAACCTTGAGCCTGGTGAGATTTGAAGTTGCAGTAATTGCAAGCAGCAGATGTTAATCTGTTAATAACAGTGCTTTAGTCCACTGTACTACAGGCTCTATAGCCCCTTTATGCTTCTAGTATTGTGTGATTCAGAAAATGGGTCATTTCAGCTGGTCCAGCTAGTCAGTGGTTCCTCTTCTGTACTGAGCAGCATGCAAACAGGATTCCTCCTTTCCTCCCTCACCCTCACCCCAGCTTAGTCAGCAGCTCAGTTCTGGAGCTGTGCCTGCCAAAATCTTAGGTGAGTTTTTTTTTTGAAAGGGGGTCTTGTCCACTGAAGTGACGGCAGAGGGGCAGGGAGAATCCATTCCTTCCTCCCACCCACCCCACTGCCGGTTCCACTGAGCAATAATCAACTGCTTTTGGTGCAGCAGCCAGGGCAGGAAGAATCAGGGGGCATTACTGCAGCAACTGCAAGAAAAAGCCCCTTGCAGCTTCTTGACCCCACACTAGGAGCAGATTTATTTTGCCCCTGCCTTTCCAGGGGCACATTAAGAAGCAGAGAAAAGGCAGGCAGGAGGGGAAAGGCTCAAGGTTGACTCAGCCTTCCATCCTTTCAAGGTAGGTAAAATGAGGACCCGAATTGTGAGGGCAATAAGCTGACTTTGTATATATATATATATATATATATTACTCTTCGTAGGTTTTATGTGTGTTTTTCTTTTAGCCAGGTTTTTCCTACATAAAATCTTGCAGAAGAATCTTGGTTACGTAGGAAAAACCTGGCTAAAAGAAAAACATGTACATATACATATACATATACATATATATATATATATATATATATATATATATATATATATATATATATATATATAAACACTGCTTATGGGGGTTCGAAAGCCCTACTAAGCGGGTATATGCAAAAGTATGAAGGCTATTGCTTAACACATTGTAAGCCGCCCTGAGTCTCCGGAGAAGGGCAGCATATAAATCGAACCAATAAATAAATAAATAAATAAATAAATAAACAAACAAACAAACAAACAAACAAACAAACAAAAACAAACAAATAAATAAATAAATGGAAATGCAAGCTGCAGACCAAAACATCCACCCAAAGCCGCCTTCATCTCCAAAGCCCTCTTCCCTTGGATCTCTTCCCTTCTCACTGCCTGGACCAGTTCTTCTCCCACCTGAAATGAAATGACGCTCCCTTCCCCTGCATCCACAAGTAGGAAGCCATCAAGGAAGGAGGGGGGTGGGTGGATTGGATCAGCAGGAATCGAAAAGCACCTCCTGGCTTCGGAGGGCTGCAGGGATCTCAGAGGAGGAGAGGAAAGAGAGCAAGCGGAGAGGGTGGGGGAGGGGGGAAAGTCAGCTGCCGCGGCAAGAGAAAAAAAAGCTCTGGGCGAGCAAAGTTGTCTTTAGCCGTCGAGGAAAAGGTTGACTCAGCCTTCCATCCTTTCAAAGGTAGGTGAAATGAGGACCCAGATTGTGGGGGCAATAAACTGACTTTGTATAAATATACAAAAGTATGAAGGTTAACGTATTGTAAGCCGCCCTGAGACTCCGGAGAAGGGCGGCATATAAATTAAAGCCAAAAAAAAAGCGGAGGGGACCGACCGCACCGTAGAGGCTGGAAGAGAGGAGGGGGGCTCAGAGTGGGGGTGATGCACGCAGGGAGGGGGACAGGAGGCTTCGCTAACCGGCCGCTTGTTGGAAATCACGACCCTCCAAATAAGAAGGAAACGGAACGTCCTTCAGAGAACTCCGGGCCTGCCTAAAGATCAAGGGCTTGGCTCCGATGGGCCCCCGCGGAGTCCAGGGCTCTCTGGCAGGGCAGGACTCGGCAGGAGGAGGCGGGGGCATAGCGGAGGAGGAGAATCGGGGGCAGAAGGGGAAGGGCTGCCTCACCTCTTCAGGCGAAGACTACTGGAGCTGCGGCTGCTTTGGCTGCCCACCAGACGGGCGGTCTCGGAGGGGTCCCCACTGGCTAAAGTAGGGGGCTCCATCGCCAGGAAGGTGGGCTGCAGGCCAGCTGAACTTGACGGGCCCCTCAACGACGCCTCTTCTCGCTTGGGCTGCAGCTGCCGCTGTTTTCGCCGTCGAGAGGTCCGGACTACAGCAGACACAGGTGGGTGGAAAGGAGGGCTGGGGCTGGCCCCGCCCAACGCCCGCAAACTCCTCCCCCTGCAGGCAGTCCTCTGCTCGCCCCCCCTCCCCCCACATACACACTCCGGACCTGCCGTTTCCCATCTAGGGCAGGTGATTCCCACTGAGCCTGCCAGAACGAGCGATCGGGGAAGCGGAGGAAGTTTCCGACCCGGGTTGGCAACACTCGGTGCCTTCCTGCACCCGGACTATCCTCTAAGCCGACCTTCCGTGGTTTGTGGGGCAAAACCGAGCAATCTCATGTCGACTCCTCTGCAGGATGAGACCAGCCCGGCTGCGAAAAGGCTTCCTTGGAAAAGCGCTCCTGTTCGATTCAGCCGAAGACCATCCGTGACCCGCACGGAGAGCCTTTAAAGCCATACCCCCGATCCCTTAGGTGGACGCAGCCCTCCGGACAGATGCAAAACAATCATCGCAGCTTTTCCTCGGCGACGGACGGCCGCCTATCTTAGAGGGAAGATAGGATGGGAAAGTCTTCCCCAAAAATAGCGGAGAACACGAGGAGTGCCGGCTGGATAGGATCAGCTATTAACAGACGTGTCTTCTCACTTTCATTGGAACCGCAACGAGACCCACCATAGGTCGCTGTCGAAGGAAAAGCCAAGGGAAGAGGTAGGGCGAAGTTGGAAACCAACCGAGGATCGCTCTGGGGAGTGAGAAGCAGATCACATTTTGTGTAGTAGATTAATCAAGGGGATGGGGATTTCTTCAAGTTCACAAAGCGAGAGTTTTCCCTGAGCCAAAGAGGAATTTGCCGGAGGTGCCTTAGGATACAGGAAGATTCAACTTCTCTTGCCTCTAAGCATTCCGGGTGTCAGCCCTGCGAGGTAGACCAAGACAGGAAACGGTCTGCACAAGTTTGATTAGAACTATAGAGCAGTAGCTGATACTAACAGAATCATGAAAGCTTGACTGCGTTTGCCTTTCCTACCTCTGATACTCCAGTGAATTAGTGTGAAATTAATTTCTATTTCCGGGGCTTAAATCTGCTTTTGTTTCTCTAACAAAATATGTCTGCATATTTACAACTACTCCAGGATCGTTTCTGCGGTTCTCTGCATCAGGCGCCTGGGGCAGTAGCCCTTCCTCTCCAGGAAACAGAGCTGCCCGGCTGGGCTTCCCTTCCCCATGGGCCCTCTTGGGTCCTCTATTTCCAGCTTAGTCGATCCAGAAGCCCCCCCCCCCCCCCAGCTGGATCGGTTACGGTGGGACGCGAGAAGGACAGGCGGTGGATGAGCAAGGCTTCGTTTGCTCTCTGGAGGAAGGCTGAGATGAAGGGAGCATTGTGGCACTGGGGGTGCTGGCTGATGCAAAGTTGCTCGGTGGTCTCCCTTCCCAGCTGCGAACAAGGGGGCACGGATTATCGGGCACCCACGAGCAGGATTTCCATCAATCCTGTCATTCCGCTCGGAGCCACGAAGCCCTTCTTCCAGGACTTGGAGCGTCGGGCGGCTGAGTAGGAACGCCAAGCGCTGGGAGAAGAGCCGAGCATCCGAGGTGAGTAAAGGATTCTTGCTGCAAATAGAGCCGGCCGATCTTGCTGGGAAGTTGGTGAGCGGTTGCTGGCACTTGGGGCCGAGATGTTTCGACGAGCAGTTTCTGAAAAGATCGGACTCAGGCGAGGACCAGACGGGCGCGACAGAGAAGGGTTTGCTGATGGAAAGGCAGCAGTGTGGTACCGCAACCGAAGCCATTGACGGAAGAAGCGGTGGGGCTGTGGCGGTGGGGAGGGCCTGATAATCAGGGGGGCGTTGTTTTTCGGTTAAGCCTCCCCTCCCCCAGTTCTGCATGGCTGCTGTGGGAGATGGCGCGATCTCTTTCTCGGAAGGCATTGCTCCGTTGGTTGGTCGAATTAATGGACCAAGAAATCTTCCACTTCTTTGGTGAGGCAGCCGCGCTGGATGAAGCTGAGCAGTCGATGCCTCCTGGGTGGCACTGCATTCCCACAGCAGGCTTAACCCAGCCCAGGAAAGATTTAGCAGCCTTATTGGCAGAATATGTTGAACTTGATTGGCATAAGCCAGTTCTTTTTATTTTTAATTATTTATCGTCATCGTCGGTACTTGGAGTGGGGTGCGAATCTAGTGTGTGTAATGTTTTTTAATGGTTCGAGCAAGACCTTGAGCAAATCCAGAGGTTCAGTAGATGCAATAAGCAGGAAGATCGCATTATGCCACCGCACCCCATGATAGCAGGCAGGAAAGGCGGCTTCCTTTTTCTACAGCGATTTTTAAGTCAGATCGGTCCGCATTTCTCTACACTCTCTCCCCCCCCCCGCCCCTCCAAAGAGGCCGACCCTCCTTCAAGGTTGGGACTCAAACAGGACCAGCCGTTGAAAGTTGACCCACCTTGGCAGACAGAAACCTTTGGATATGTCCGGGCAGCGGTGCCCAAATCTAAGGCTTTTAAGGGCTTTCGGCTGATTCTTCTCGGGGGTCTACAACCCTCAGTCCGATTGCACTTCAGGAGCAAATGCCAGGAAGATTCCTGCAATAAGGGGCTTTTTTTTAAGGCCGCCCGTCTAAAAGAGGAGCCTGGATAGCTCAACAGACAGAAGCACTGTAATTTAACACCAGCTGTCTGCAATTAAAGTAAGATTGAATCTCTCCAGGCTCAAGGTTGACTCAGCCTTCCATCCTTTCTAAGGTAGGTAAAATGAGGACCCAGTTTGTGGGGGCAATAAGCTGACTTTGTATAAAAATATACAAAAAGTATGAAGGCTATTGCTTAACGCATTGTAAGCCGCCCTGAGTCTCCGGAGAAGGGCGGCATATAAATCAAATTAAAAAAAAGAGAGACTTCACATTGGAGAGAGCCAAAGGCCGCTGGGGACTAGGAGGACAGCCGCAATCGAGGAAGCCCGAGCGCCTGGAGACCTGGCTGGCCAGGGCGGGGAGGCCTTTCCAGAGCCCGTGTGGCGCGA
Source organism: Arizona elegans (assembly GCA_022577455.1). Classification (NCBI taxonomy): domain Eukaryota; kingdom Metazoa; phylum Chordata; class Lepidosauria; order Squamata; family Colubridae; genus Arizona; species Arizona elegans. Next base: position 314,689,606 of record JAKOOJ010000001.1, on the reverse strand, counting down.
ACGATCGGGGCCACCTCTGCTGCGGTCACGGGCGACTGGGTTGCAGAAGCGTCTCGGAGAAGGAGCGCATTGTCTTTGGCACTAAAGCCATTGTGACTCCCTTGCGCCGGCGAGGGCGAAGACGACGGGAAGCCCGGCTCTGGATTGCAACCGCCGGGGCTCGGCTTCAGCACAGCAGCCTTTGTCCTCCTCCCTACCTGGGGAAACCCGACGTCCATCGCCATCGGATAATCATTCTTTATAAAGGAAGAAAAGAGCGAAAAGAGATTTCTCCGAAGAGGAATGTCCTGCCCCTTTTAAAGCGAGTCTTTTCTTTTCTTTTCTTTTCTTTTTTTTTTTTTGCGACTGAATAACGTAGCGTTTTTACCTGTAACGCTTTTTTTGGTTAATGAATAAAAACCTACATGCATAAATTATTATAGTTCATCTGTAAAAGAATAATTTAACTCAACTCCTTTCAAAGGGGTGACAAAAATCATACCTTTAGTTAAATAAACCCCAATCTATTTAAACAATTTTAGTTTAATTTTTCTTTTCCATAAATGTTCTAGACACAGATCTTGTTCCTTACAAGCGAGTTTCAGATAATCTTTTCCCCCTGAGAGACCATGAGAAATTTCCATGCTTTTGCTGATAAAAGATAGAACGTAATTTATATATATTTTAACTTACAATATTGTTGAAGCCTATGACATAATTCCAGAAGTAGTTTTAATTTTTTTGTCCTAACATTTGTTAGAGATATTAAATTAAGACTATTGTTCAGCCTGGGAATATTTTTAGGAAGGAAATGAACCTCTTTTAGTTTTTTTAATACTTTTGGATATTTTTATATCTAATGGGGAGCAGCTCCCTGGAGAATCTGTTGTGGTTCCTATAGTTATTTTATATACTGATATTAGTACTAGTTTACATTTACCTAGAAATTCAATCTTTTTAAAAAATATCAGTAATCTACTTGTATTTATACTTTATGCAATATTTTCATAAAATACCTACTTTTTACACTGCAAAATAAATTGATATATATTCTGGTTATATGATAAAATTATATCTTAGACTATGAGCTTCCTAAAAAAGATAATGACAATTCTTTTCTCCAGTTACTGAAACCTCCTTGATATCTTATTCTTTGAAACTCTTTTCCAATTCAAAAGATGGCTTCCAGGTCTGACATAGAGTATTAGTGACACAAGGGGAATGCCTGGCAATTATATTCTTTTGCTTTAGCAAATTGCAATTATATTTTTCATCTCATTAATTTGAAGCCTTTAAACATCTGGCCATTTTACTATATCTAGTCACATTTCTTCTGTAGTGATAGTTTGATATAGGTAAGCTATTCCACCCAATTTGAAGCATAAGACAATATTATATTTGGTATTTTTCTCTTATCCCTTAATGTTTTTTGTCTGTGACTTTGGAATTGGAATTCAGGATTTTAAAGTTCAATACCTAAGCAGTAGTATTTGACTGGGCTTCATTCAATGTTTTTGTGAAGAGCTGTGTAAGAGAAATATAAATATTTTCAGGAGCACTTTTATTGGGATTCATGGCATCCTAGTTTAAAATAACTAAGAAATATTTATCCCAATGATAGAGAACACTAGGAAAAAAATTAAATAAACCCATTCTAAACACCTGCATTTAAGATGCCAATCTCTGGATTGCTTTCTTACAAACACCCATCTTAATAGGTGATCTTTTAGATTTTCCTATTATTTATATCCAGAAAGCTTGCTGAAAATATCTGGTTTGTAATCAAAGATACTATACAAGTAGACATATTTTTATGTTACATCCTGCCTTCTCATAAATATGAAAATACTAAAACAAAATGTATTGTATTTTTAAAAATCCCTTGAAATTATCCACTTTAAATATTCCTCTGATTTGTGTGTGCATTCATTTGAACACTGAAATCAGGAAGGAAGAATTTAATACAATAAAAGGAGCAGAGTGAATTCTGTTATGAATGAAGGGCAAAACTTATATCCATTACACTGGATACATGGGATATTAAAGGAGTGTTGGACTACCAAATCAATTTATGTTGATGCAAGCTCCTACTTATTACATGATGCCTGCTCCTTTAATGGTTAATAGAATTACTCTGTCTTGTTCCAAACAATAGTCAGCATACTGTAAAGACAAAATAAGCATAAAGCAAAGGAGGAGGGTATTTCAGATCAAAATTATAGTTCACACCCGTTCATGGCTGGCTGCCTAATCTTATTGGAGGAAGGCTTCCAAAATACTTTTTAATATACAAACCGGCTGCGGGTAATAATTCATTTGGGAAAGGTCAACACGGGACAGCAGAAGGCTGGGAACAGTTTACAAACTTTGGACAATAATGACAGATCTGCCCAGGCAATGCAACTCAGTCAATGCTCAATTCTACAGAAAGGTCTATTGACAGATTTAGATTAAAGTTATTCTCCCTTCTGCAGGGATAAAACCTGCCAGATACCAAATAGATAACTCATGGAGTTTTATATATTTAAAATAAACTTTAACAATTATGTATTTAAAGTAACAAACGCCATGATGAGTGAGCACTTCTAAGTAAACAACCGACAAATGACAGAAATATAGATCCAGAGATATCAAACAAAAGCCCAAGTAAATTAATCATGATGTTTGCAAGAAGAATCAAAACATGAATGAATCAGTTAAAATAAAAACGTCTAGGACTAGGGGTGACATGATAACAGTGTTCCAATATCTAAGGGGCTGCCACGAAGAAGAGAGGAGGTCAACTTATTCTCCAAAGCATCAGAAGGCAAGACAAGAAGCAATGGATGGAAACTAATCAAGGAGAGAGAACCAACCTAGAAGGGGAAATTTCCTGACAGTTAGAACAATTAATTAGAATGACTTGCCTCCAGAAGTTGTTGGTGCTCAAACACTGGAGGTTTTTAAGAAGAGATTGGACAACTATTTATCCGAAAATGTATAGGGTTTCCTGCTTGGACAAGGCACTAGACTAGAAGACCTCCACAGTCCCTTCCAACTCTATTATTCTGTTATATATTAAATTAAATTAAAAACATCACAATTCACTTACTGTCTGCTTACTTACTGTGTCCTGTCTGCTATGGCACAAAGAGACTTTACTAAAAATTTCTGAGGGACCCATCCTTGTGATGTTGCCTCCTTCTCATGCTTAGCCAGCTGCAGAGTCAGTAAAGAGTTGCATTTAGTTTTTCCACTCTGGAACCCTGTTTTCCCTTCTTCTCCCAACACAAAACCTTCCATGCAAAGCATTTAGGATGTTTCAGGGATGAACTTGAGGGTGTTAAAGCCATGGACAGAGATGTGTTCAGCTCTTATTTATGTATTTATTTGATACTTATATGGCTGTCTATCTCACAAATGTGACTCTGGGTGGCATACAATAAAATCAAACCTTGAGACCCCCAATTCTGTTGACACAGCAATGTTTTGAGGGACTTCTGGAATGTTACTAAGGATGGTAGTAGACCATAGTAGATGGGGAGAAAGATGTTTTACAGGGTAGGTGCCATGGCAGAGAAGGTCCATCTCCTGCGTCTCATCAGATGTACAGATGGGGTCTGCAATTTACCAGATGTAATTGGAAAGAGACAATCTTTCAAATATAAGTAGCCAAGACTGTGGCAGAAATGCCTTCAACCTGTCTGGTTGCTGAACACTGTAGTCCTATGCCCCTTTTAGCTTTGGGCAGGAGAGATCTAGCCTTGTTCTCTTTGCACTACAATATCAAACTCCCAGATACATCTGTCATCAAGGAATTCAGTTCTTTGGTGTGTGTGTGTATGTGTGTTATATAATAATAATAAAAATAATTAATAATAATTTTATTGTCATTGTACGTGTATACACAGTATACCTCTACAATAAAATTCATTTAACACCCAGAGACCAGGTCCAACACACATAACAATCCCCAAACACACTCCCACCCACCACAATTCCCCACCCCTAAACCACCCAAACATTCACCCAACAGACCAAGTAATACCATCCAACAGCTCACTGATGGTGGCCCTTTAGTTCATTGTTGAGTGCAATTATAGCTCCAGGATAAAAACTATTCAGAAAACATGTAGTCCGAGTTTTAATTGTTCTATATCTTCTGCCAGAAGGCAACAGTCCAAAAAAATTGTAAGCAGGATGGGAAGAGTCTCTGAGAATGTTATGCAACTTTCTCAAACAGCGAGATTTGAAGATGTCATCCAGGGCTGGAGTCCGATGATATTCTGGGCAGTTTTAATGATACTCTGTAGAGCTTTTTTGTCCGCTACAGAGCTGCTCCCATACCATGCAAGCATGTGGTATGTCAGGACACTCTCAATGGTGGTGCGATAGTAGGACAGAAGTAGATGCTGAGATAGATTTATCTTCCTGAGCATTCTCAGGAAGTACAGCCTCTTCTGTGCCTTCTTCACAAGCATGTTAGCATTCATAGTCCATGAGAGGTCCCTCGAGATATAAATGCCCAGAAATTTAAAACTACCCACCCTCTCCACCTCATCACCATTTATGTATAATGGTAAATGTACATCTCTCTTCCTCCTGAAGTCAATTATAAGTTCTTTAGTTTTTGTGGTGTTAAGTGTGAGATTATATATGAAAGCTGGAGAAAGTAAAGTGTGAAGATGCAAAATGTGAGTGGATTGGTGAGGGCTATTTTCCTGACCAAAATCAAAGATCCAGAAAACACTGAGAGCTTCCTATGCTTTACAATCATTAGGGCTTTTGGGGTGGCAGGGTGGCATTCAGAACAAATATATTAATCTTCTGTTTTTCTGATTGGACTATCATATGAATGAAACCAGCAAGAATCTATCATTGGTAGCAGTCAGCTGGGTGATTTTGGGCCAGTCATGCTTTCTCAGCCTAACGCATCTCAGAAGATTGTTGTGCGTAAATTAAGAGATGGGAGCATTTTATTATTTATCAAATGTATATGGCCACCCATCTCAAAATATAATGCACCAAATATATATAGTATGCCTTGAATTGGCCAAAACCAACACTCAAGGAAAATAAAATACAGTAATCTGTGAAATCCCAGGAGTCCTATCAGAAGCAGCAGACAGTAACAAATTTCTTAGAGCTAGATAAATTTTTTAAAGAGTTGAATCCTCAATGTTATCCTATCATACATTGAAGGGAGCAATTAATGACTGGTTTTCCCTTTGGCAAGCAATGCAGGGTTGGAGGGTAGAGGACAGCAGTGAATCTATCAATTACCACTGTGAAATTAAATTATGTGAGTCAAGAAACACTACTTGGCTTGGTGCTGAGGTGCAGTAAAGATTCTGAGGCATGGCAATTTATGCCGATATAGTTTTCTTTTGAATGAAACATGGAAAAAAACACACTAATCTGACTTTGAGGAAGACCCCACTGATTTGTTGCATTACCATGATCTTGCTCAGATGAAATACTGTTATTTATTTAAGTTCGTTATACAGTGACAGCCAAAGTAAACTTTAGAATAGCATCACCAATCCCCTAGTATTAAAGATCAAGTTTCCCCGACTAGGTATTGTACCTGAGAGTGACATGACCTCTTGTATTTTTTTTCCTGGTACTTTATGTATCAATCTTTCTGGATTGACACGTACAAGAAATCTTTGGAAGATTATTGTTCATCACGTATAGGAAAAGCCACTTCTTCTAGTAAAAATCTTTTTAGAGATTTGTATATCAAAGCAAGCACCTTGAATTTAATTTGGGAAAATATGTGTAAGCAATATAGTTTTGCCAAAATAAATGAAAATGTTGATAAGCATACAACAGATCATGGTTGTCCCAAATGTGTTTTTCAGAAGCAACTGGGCTTTTTTGTTTTTTTCCTTGAAAATGATACGCTTCTCATCCAAGTTCGCAACATTTTCAAAGAAAAAACAAAAAAAGTCCGGTTGTCTTTTGAACAGCACCATTAGGATCCCAATCAATCTTAATAACTTCATTTCACTATTAAAAATATGGAGGATAGAAATAAACTTTGTGACACTTAACAGCTCAATAAATGGAACACAGCCATAATATATATATATATCAATTTTCTTACTTCTTCGTAGGGTTTATGTGTGTTTTTCTTCTAGCCAGGTTTTCCCTACGTAGCCAAGGTTTTTTTGTAGCTCCAGCTCAGTAGAATCTCATCTACTCGGTTCTGGGCTTTTTTCCTTTCTAACACCTAGCAAGCTCTAACTCCCACCTAGCAGTTAGATGCTGGCCATGCCCACTTCTGGTTTAGCAATGGGGAAAAAAGTCCCGATACATCACATGACGATGACGTGACGACATGAGTTTGACACTTCTGCCTTAAACAATTAATTGCAAGAGAACAATTGGTGGATAGGGATATATCTGTCTGCTACTTGCAGATACTCCAGAGGTCATTTTGTTGGCTAATGTGAGAATCAGACAACTGGACTTAGATAGGTCTTGCTCTGCTTCATCATGGCTAGTATGTAATGATATGGAAGCTCAAGTCTTGCTTAAGAAGAATGAACATGATTTTTCCAAAAGCATATTTTCTTTTAATCAATTGAAATATTAACAAAAATGATATTGGATAGGATCATACACTGTGCTATGCCATAATGCAGTGCTGGCTGAGGGATTCTGGGAGATGACACATCTTAAAGTTGCTGAGGTAGAGAAACAGTGCCCTAATACATTTGCTTGATGTTAGTTTAAATGTTGTGTAACTTAGGACATTCTCCCATTAGTGATTCAATGTTTGAAAGAATACTTTGTTGTTGTGCCAAAGTGAGGGGAGACTTTATAACACTCTATATCTGTAATGGCGAACCTATGGCATGTGTGCCGGAAGTGGCACACAGAGCCATCTCTCCAGGCACGCCAGCTGTCGCCCATTGCTCTTCTGGGTTCCGGTGTTTACATGCGTGCCAGCCAGCTGGTCTTTGGTTTGGTTTGGTTTGGTTTATTTGATTTGTATACCGCCCTACTCCCGAAGGACTCAGGGCGGTGAACAGCCAACAATAAAATACATAAATACAAAAAATTTAAAAAACCAAATAAAATCAGATTAAATCATTTTGGCCCAGACAGATTAAAACACTCCAATAATTTAAAAACAGATTAAAATTTACATATTTAAAAAGGGAAGAGATTAGGCCAAGCCCGCCTGATGGAATAAAAAGGTCTTCACAGCACGGCGGAAGGAGCGCAGATCCGGGATCCTCCGTATCTCCGGGGGGAGCTCATTCCAGATGGTAGGTGCCCCCACAGAGAAGACTCTCCCCCTAGGGGCCGCCAGTCGACACTGTTTGGCTGACGGCATCCGGAGGAGTCCCTCTCTATGAGAGCGTACTGGCCGGTGGGAGGCTATTGGTGGTAGTAGGCGGTCCCGTAAATAACCAGGTCCTAAGCCATGGAGCGCTTTAAAGGTGGTAACCAAAACCTTGAAGCGCACCCGGAAGACGCATGTGGGAGTGCCGGACACCGGAAGAGCAGCTCCCCAGCATGCATGGACGTGGCAGGAAGCTAACCTTCCAGTTTCTTGCATGCGCATGTGCACTGGCCAGTTGTCTTTGTGTGCGCATGCACACCAGAAACTAGAACACCATGTTGCCAGTGCACATGCGCGCGCTGGAAGATGGAAGCTCAGCTTCCTGGTGCGCACATGCCTGTTGGGGAACTGCTCTTCTGTTTTGCGGCGCTCCTGTGTGTGCACACTGCAGAGCTGCTCTTCTGGTTTATGGCGCACCCCCCTGCTCCCCTTTTGGCACTCAGTGCTGAAAAGGTTCACCAACACTGCTCTATATGACTGGATGGTGCTATGAAGACACCATAAGTTGCCAGCAGGGAAATAGCCTCAGTTACATTGTTAGAAATTTGTATAATTATCATCAAATCACAGCTTTTGGTTTTTCCATAATAATATGAACAAGTCATTTCTATAAAGAGCTATCAATCTAATCTATAAAACCCAAAGTCAAAGTTACAACTCTCTTATAACTCTATCTAGCTTAGCACCCAGGTACCTGCACGACTATCTGCCTCAAATAATCAGGGGAGAGAGGGGACATTGATACTTTCCCCTAATACAGGGGTGGGCAAATATGGCCTCTTTATGACCTGTGGACTTCAACTCCCAGAATTCCTGAGCCAGCTTGGCTGTCTCAGGAATTCTGGGAGTTGAAGTCCACAGGTTGTAAAAGGGCCACAGTCGCCCACCCCTGCCCTAATAGCAACTACCATTTGGGATATTTTTCCAATGGAGATTTGTATAGCACAATCCCGCCTTTCAGGAAAGCAGTTAAAATGGAGAGAATGGTGAATATTTCTTATTTTACTGATAACTACATCACTTACGGCTGCCACGACAGATAACCTTCACTCCCTTCCCTTCCCTCTTTCATACCTAGCTGTGACATGCCTTCTTCCCCCTCCCTTTGAACACCTAGCTGTGACATTACACTTTTTAAAAAAATGTTTATTCCGTGAATTATTAGACGAAGCGGACGATGAAAGTTACACCATGTGTCTAGGTGTTCATTTTGGCTGTCACTCAGATAGTCGGCAGATGAAAAAAGGGTCGCTTATTTCAATCCCCCTCATAAGGAGCGACCTGCCATCCGCACAGATCTGGAAAATGGCTTCCCCAAGGGGGAAAGCTCGGAGCCTCGACAATAAGATCCGCCCCTCTGTCTCTCTCTCTCTCTCTATCTCGTCTTTTCTTCTCTATGGTCTTCCTGGACCTTGACGTTTCGCAGTGCAGGGGCGGCGTCGGCAGTGCCAAAAAAGGCGAGCCACGCCTCGGCCTTCTCCCGGCAAGCTGTGCGGCTGCAGGCAGAGGACTGGCGGGAGCGTGGCCGAGATGGCGTCTGCGGACGGCGTGGTCGAGGAAGCTGTTCCGGCTGCGCGGCGCAGCAGGTGAGGAGGAATCAAGGGCGGGTAGAGCGAGCACAGGCGGGCATCGCAGGCGGATCCCGAGCGAGTTCGGTGCCGTCCCTTGTCCGCCTCCCCTTGGAAAGTCCCGTCCGCCACCTCCCGGTTTAAAATTTCCTCTCCACATCACGGCCACGTACTTCTTCCGCCTCTCGTTGCATTGCCTTAGTAGCTCTTCCTAAGCTTGGAGAGACACGTTGGGAGAGCGGAGCCCCGGATGCTTCTGGAGACGTGGGGCATGACAGGGTGGGGCGGATTGCAGGTGGCTGGGATGAATGGTGTGAATGAGTTTTTAATGTTTTTAATTTTTCAATGTCTTTTTATAATGATTTTTTTAAATGTATTGTGAGCCGCCCTGAGTCTTCGGAGAGAGGCGGCATATAAATTAAATTAAATTAAATTAAATGAAGTGCAGGAGAAGCTTGCACCGTGCACGATCGGGCAGGGCGAGATAGTCTTCCCTAACAATGTGTCGGTTTTTCCCTCCGACTCAGCGGGAGCAGAGGAGCCGCCCTCAACAGCCTGGTCGGCCGCTTGCCGCTCACGCCGGCGCTTTCCCCACGGAAGAGGACCACCAGCCAGTCGAAAACTGAGCCGCCGCTGCTTCGGACCAGCAAGCGCACCATCTACACGGCTGGGCGGCCGCCCTGGTACAACGAGACTGGCACTCCTTTCAAAGAAGCCTTTGTCATTGGTAGGGGAATCCTTTTGTGGCTGCTCCTTTTGTCCTGTTAGGTGTGGGGAGGATCTGTTTGCAAATCCTTACGAAATTTATCAAGCAATTGGGAGCTGACAACTGGAAGTGCCAGTTTCCCCTACTGGTTTCTAATTTTCTGTACCATATTTCCCCTCCTGCCTTGAAAAGTTGCAGCTTCTTGCATAGAATGAGAGTATTACACTGAAATAAGTTTTTTTGTTTTATTTAAATCGGGTACTCTGCTGGTTTTGGCCATATTGGTAGTACCACGCCTGCTGGGTTTAGTTGTAATGTGCTATGTGGGCTACATCTATGCTTGCCACTCTGAGTAAGGCTGTTGGTGAGATCTGCATGCTGGCTTCTTTCCCACTAGGGAGGTTGAAGTGGAGATCATTGGAAATCCAGGCACACTAGACAGCAAAGAATAAGAAGTCTTAGGGTGGTTCCTCCAGGTTGTTCTCTTCTCGTTAGCTTGCGTTAGTGGTGTTTTCGTCTTTCCCAGGCTTGTGTGGTGGCAGTGCGTCTGGCAAGACTACAGTGGCCAACAAAATCATTGAAGCACTAGATGTGCCTTGGGTGGTGCTCCTCTCCATGGATAGCTTCTACAAGGTGGGCTGGTTAAAATATCTTGGCCCAACTCCCTCAACTCCACCCCTCTCAAAGGCAGAGATGGGAAGAAGTGAGAAAATTGAAGTCTAGGAAACCACCTCTACAGTATTGATCCAGTCTGTTCTCTTCCCTGTTTTCTGATGTCTCTGGTGCTCTTCCAGGTGCTGAGCAAAGAACAGCAAGAGCAAGCTGCTTGTAATGAATACAACTTTGACCATCCTGATGCCTTTGATTTTGACCTGCTCATCAGTGTCCTACAGAAGCTGAAAGAGGGCAAGAGCGTTAAAGTTCCTGTTTACGATTTTACCACACATAGCCGAAGCAAGGAGTGGGTATGTAGGTGCAGGACGATGTACTGCTATTCCTAGCAATTTTTAGAAATTAAAAGGCTTCCCCTCCACTCTTTTCTTTGAGGCTGAATTAGCTCCATAAGGTATTCGTGACCTGGTATCCTGTAATTGGCTAAAACTGCACAAATACATAGACTTTTGCTTGGAAGGGTTGTTATAGGCCAGATGCAAGTTACCCTAACAACTCTAGAGAGTGCAGAATCATGGCTCCAAGGATCACCAATAGTGAAAATTTCTAGGAGTGGTTCACATGTGGAAGCCTTAGATTCCTCATTTGTGAGGTAGGTTTTCTATTCTAACGTGGAACTGAAATATCTCCCTAAAATGACTGTATAATTTTTACATAAAGACATTAAATTGATCTGCCTCAATGTTTCTCAACTGTGCGGACTTCAGCTCCTAGAATTTCCCATTCATTCCACATATTTTCAAACTGCTGAGGTTGAGAAACTCTTGCTCTGCCTTATCAGTTTAGTTTCTTTGACTATGGGAAAAAGGAGTTTCTCACAATCAGGAAAAATAATGCAACCTGATTCTATCCCTGTTTTTATAAAAAGGACTATTTGTGCACTTTCATTACAACTTCTTTCAGTCAATGAAAATAATGCAGTGTTTAAATTAAAAAGATGTTCTTTATTTTAGCTACTACGTTTGCCTGAATTGGCAGACATTTCTGCTTTTGGAGCCTGATGAGGTTCAAATGCTGCAGGATCCTTTGGAAGGAAAACTGCATTTGACTAACTCTATTCACGGAATACAGTAGGGATGCAGTGTATGCAGCACAGTAGGGATGCGGTGGCTCAGTGGCTAAGACGCTGAGCTTGTTGATCGAAAGGTCGGCAGTTCAGTGGTTCGAATCCCTAGTGCCGCATAACGGAGTGAGCTCCTGTTACTTGTTCCAGCTTCTGCCAACCTAGCAGTTCAAAAGCATGTTAAAAATGCAAGTAGAAAAATAGGGACTACCTTTAGTGGGAAGGTAACAGCGTTCCGTGCGCCTTTGACATTTAGTCATGCCGGCCATATGACCACGGAGACATCTTCGGACAGTGCTGGCTCTTCGGCTTTGAAACGGAGATGAGCACCGACCCCTAGAGTCAGGAATGACTAGCACAGAATGTCTCACTTTGTATTTTCTGTTCTAGTTCACGAAATGAATTCCATCTTGGTTTTTGAAATGCAAGTTTTTCTAAAGCAGTTTCTAAGTAAAATCAAAATAGAAGAATAGAATTGTAATATGATCTGAAAAGAAAGCTCACCAATATTTTTCTGATGTCATTAGTTGATTTTCTGAGTCCATCTGGAGTAGGCTATGCTGTTTTTGGTATGGTAATGTAGTATTCATTGAATGCCTGATCCATTTCATTTCGGGGACTGAAGACAGCTAATAGAATTATATTTCTGCTCATCGGTCTTATTTCACCTGCTTGCTAGTGGAGGGGGTCTGTAGGTGGAGGAAGTTAGCAATCTGAGGATGAATATATTTCATTCACTACAAGAAAGGTGGCCAATAGATAATATTTCTGGAATACAGTGGACTATTCCATTTTTGTTTAGGAGAAATGACTATCACCCTTTCCTGAAACCTGATGATCACAGGATGAAAATGGTGCTGCTAGAGGCTTTTTTGTCTCCGTAGTTGATTTGAGGGCTGTATCTCCATTAGCAACTATTACATTTGAAATTGTGGAGTCTTGCGGTACAAGAAAGAACTTAGTGTGAAAGGGAGGGCATCATATTGGAATTGAGCTTGGTTCCTTGTAAGTAAGAAGTTTCCCTGTACCCAGGAAGAGTGTCTTAGATCTGACTTACTTCTGGGTTCTGATTTCTCTCCCTGGCTTTGACACATTATTTCTCTTTTCTTTGCAGAAAACTATCTATGGGGCCAATGTAATTGTATTTGAAGGTATCATGTCATTTGCCAATAAGGAGCTTCTACAGGTACTAAATAGGGCAAAGATAACACACATGAGTAGAACATGGACCAACTTGGGTAGATGGGCTCCCTATTTAATTTGTATCATAAATGCATCTATTTGTGGGAAGCAACTTGTAAACGAGTCCCTCAAAGATGCAGGCATTTGAATAAGTTCTAAGATAAGGCTTTGCCCAGATGCCTGCATCTCTAGTTTTTCCCTTCCTTGTGACTTCTGCAGCTCCTGGACATGAAAGTTTTTGTGGACACAGATTCAGATATCCGGCTTGTGCGGCGGTTGAAGCGGGACATCATGGAACGTGGGCGGGACGTGGCAGGTGTCATCAAGCAGTACAGCAAGTTTGTGAAGCCAGCCTTTGAGCAGTACATTGAGCCTACAATGCAGGCAGCAGACATTGTGGTGCCTCGAGGTGAGAGGAGGAAGAGGAATGGCTGTTGATTTGTTCAAGATGCAACATTGGGCTGTGTTATGTGCCAATACTCACTGTAGGATACTCAGGAATTTTGAGTATGAACACAGACAGAGTGCCCATTTCATGTCTAAATATGACTACAATTTAGTCGTCTGGTTTCTAGCCCAATAACTTAGCCACCACACCAAAAATGGTTCTCATAAAAGGTCTGAAAACTAACAAAGTTAAAAACAAATATTAATCTCTATGACCAAGGGAACCGTTTGCACCTTAAAAACCTTTAAGGAGCGTTAAAAAAACCAGACTGATTGATTTATGGCATATAGGAAATTAAAAAAAGATGAGACCTGCCATTGAGCTATGAACGGGAATGGTGAAATATTACCTAAAGCAGGGGTCTCCAACCTTGGCAACTTTAAGACTTGTGGACTTCAACTTCCAGAATTCCTCAGCTGGAGACCCCTGACCTAAAGTGCAGATATCAATACTTCAGAACCTCTTTGGTTTTTCAAACTTCCTTTTTTTTTCTTTCAGGTGGAGAGAACTTTGTGGCTCTGGACTTGATTGTTCAGCATGTTCATAGCCAATTGGAAAAGGTGAGAAGTAGTCTTGGGGAGGGAGAAAACATCACTGCTGCAGAAAGCCCCATTCCCACATGGTTACTCCTTATTGCCCAGTATCTGCTTTTTGTTATTATAGCCCAAAGGATTATTCACTCCCTGCCAAGAATTTATCCTTTCCCCATATCCTGGAAAGGCATCCAATTCCTGGCCGTGGCTCATGGGTGTCCCTAGAATTCTTCCACTTGTGATGGCCCCACCTACCACATGGTTTTTGTCCCCAAATTAGTAAGCAATAGGGAGATGGGGAAGAATGGCGCCACCATTTTATTATTTTAGGCTTGGCCTTGGGGCAAATGTTGCTGTGTGCAGTGACCAGCTGTTCTGTTTTGTTTCACTTCCCACTACTCCCTGCCTTGTAATACTGCCTCCCGGTGTGGGCTCCTCCTCCTACCACCCAGCGTGAAATCACAGTCAGGTATGGTGGCACCCTTAAAGAAATAGAGCTAGATCCTTCCTCCTCTTCTCTTCTCTCCCCCACCTTCTTCATCTTAGTATTGTTCTCTGACACCCATCAAGCCAGCCAGTGGGAGAGCAGCTGGGTGTTGGGGAAGAATTGCTGGTAGTATCTGGTGGGAATAGGCAAGGAGGTCAATACAGGCAATTGTTTAGGCTGAAGATTCGCTAATGGGCATGTGCAAATCTCTGGCCGCTTTGGAATCTCACTAGAGCATGTTAGATTTGTGCTCTTTTTACTGACAGTTCATCTTTGCTGTCTTTCTTTAGAATCAGACTTCTAAGTAGAGCTCTCAGGAAGGGTGCTGCTTGATAGTCTCACTTTCTCCTCCATGGCAAGGAAATATTTATTGCCAACACTATTATTTTGTGTATTATAATAATATACACAATAATATAGGGCTGCATTGAATGGGGTTTCAATACATTTTACATTCCAGTCACATTTCCACAAGTGTAATTTGCATACCAAAATGGTATGCCTTTCTAGCGAGGTTGGGATGGAGAAGAGGAAGTTCATTCAGTTGTTTAAGACTACTTGCAGTGAGCTACTGGATCCCAGCTGCTCTCCCTGTTTTGGTATTGTGGGAGCATTCTGCTGTTCCTCTGCCCCATGTCTCAGGCAGGAAGCTGCTGCCTTGTTGCCCCTCCTAACGCACTCTGTCTATCTGTCTCTCTTCTGTCCTGCTGGGCCTGGGCACCTGCATCAGAGGAAGCTACGCTGGCATATGTGAGGACACTTGGTCTCCTTTGGCTATTTCCTGCTGCACCTTCCTCTCCTTGTGTACTGTGTTCCATTTTGAGGGGATGGTGGGAATGGAGCAAGGCTGGGGGGGGGGTGTCTTTCTGCTCCTGTGCTCCTGTTTTTTAATCCAGTAGTAGAAAGATAACTTAGCTGTGCCTGACTTTCAAGAGTGGGCATTGGAGACTTTGGTGTGCTGTTATTGCTGAGTGAAGTTAGAGCAATTTATAATTGCTCATAAGAGGTTTCACTCCTAGGTTACACTATTTGTCTTGTTAGAAGCAGGGAGGGGAACCTGAATTTTCAGAATTTATTTTGGATCCAATTTTGTTTCTTTGTGCACAAATGTTGGGAGGCGGGAGGGACCATATGAGCAGAAACAATATTTTGCATGCAGAGCTGTTATTGTAGGGCCAGCAGATATATTGGTTTTTTCTTCCATGTGACTCATCATTCTTATTTTTGCACAGAGCAGCCTTGGCCTCTGCTCATCAGGGACAACCATTGCCAACAACCTTAAGTGTCTTGGAGAGCACACCGCAGGTTCGGGGGATGCACACTATTATCAGGTACTAGGCAAGATATATCAGTGGGGGTATGCTTGCCTCTGAGACAGGCTATAGGCCTTTGGAGAGGGAAAAATCCAACAGTTTCTGTTTTAGCAGCTACAGAGGAACATGAGAGCTGCTTAAGGAAAAGACGGGTTTCATGGGCGAATGCAGACCTATCAAAAGTCAATGGGGACAGGCTTGCTTTAGATAAAGACGTTTTCTGGGATGGAATCCTAGCATGGAATAATATTACTTTTACTTCTGTTTGCTTTGCAGGAACAAGGACACCAGCAGGGATGAATTCATATTCTATTCCAAGCGCCTCATGCGGCTGCTGATTGAACATGCCCTTTCCTTTCTACCACTCAAGGTATGTGCTTCTCCCACTCATTTAAGATCACACACAAACACTTATCTTACAATTGCCAACAGAGATGCCACAGACCGTCTAACCTTTTATCTGCATATGGGGTGATTCTTGTGTTTTTTGGTTCAAGCATGCCTCAGCAAGTAGCCTTGCGTGGTTGCCGATTTGGCCTTGTCAGCTCCTACTGCTCCTACCGACAATTGTCTTGACTTTTTCAGCCGGTAACTGTAGAGACACCACAGGGGACAATTTATGATGGAAAGAGATTTCACAGGCAGCGGGTGAGTGATTTTTCTTTTTATTGCCTCAAAGAGGTAGTATCTTTGTAGGACAGAATAAGGAAAAGGTGGTGAATAGACTAATAGAATAATAATAGAATGATTGGAAAGGACCTTGAAGGTCTTCCAATCCAACCTCTTGCTCAAGCAGGAAACCCTATACCAGTGATGGCGAACCTTTTCCAGACTGAGTGCCCAAAGCGCGTGCATGTGCGTGTGAATGCGCGTGCGCAAACCCCCAAAATGCAATGCCCATGTGGCCCCCCCTGCATGCACCCCACCCCTGCACGCATGCATGCCCCGCCCCTGCGCATACGCAGCAGAGACCCAAAGACCAGCTGGCCAACAGGAGGCATGCGCATATGCGCGGTGGAGCTGAGCTGGGGGAATGGCTTGCATGCCCACAGAGGGCGCTGCGTGCCACCTCTGGCACGTGTGTTATAGGTTCGCCGTTACTGCCTTATACCATTTCATACAAATGATTGTCCAATCTCTTCTTAAAAACATCCGGTGTTGGAGCACCTACAACTTCTGGAGGCAAGTTGTTCTACTCATTGTTTTGTCAGGAAATGTCTCCTTAATTCTAGGTTGGTTCTCTCCTTGATTAGTTTCAA
Source organism: Arizona elegans (assembly GCA_022577455.1). NCBI lineage: Eukaryota > Metazoa > Chordata > Lepidosauria > Squamata > Colubridae > Arizona > Arizona elegans. The sequence continues at coordinate 314,673,060 of JAKOOJ010000001.1, read as the reverse complement.
GGAATTGCTTCTTGTCCTGCCTTCAGGTGCTTTGGCGAGTAGGTTGACCCCTTCTTCTTTGTGGCAGCCCCTTAGATATTGGAACATCGCTATCATGTCACCCCAGTCCTTCTTTTCATTAAACTGGTGAAGATCAGTCTGTTTTCTACAGATTAGGCCTTTCAGCAAGTCTTGCTTAGAAAAGTCTACTTTGGTTAGTAGCTGCTGGAAATGCAGCTGGGATGTTCTTCATGCAATCAAGGCCTCCGTCACTGTGTTACAAACACATAGCAGTCTTTTGCAGCATTAGATTTAAATGGTTGCTTATTGACAAGGATCTTGAAAGAAAGATGTTTTCCCCTTTTATAGATCACTGGAATCTCCATCCTGCGAGCAGGTGAGACCATGGAGCAGGCTCTTACAGCTGTCTGCAAAGATATTCGCCTGGGAAAAATTCTCATCCAAACCAACCATGACACAGGGGAACCTGAGGTGAAAAAATGGAATGGGGTCTTTTGGGAGGAGGGAGTTAGATAGATTTGAGATGGGGCCGAGTTGTGGATAAGATTCTTCTCCTGAATTCTTTTCTGCTCTTGCCAGCTGCATTATCTCAGGCTGCCCAAAGAGATCAGTGAGGACTACGTCATCCTGATGGATAGCACTGTGTCTACAGGAGCTGCTGCCATGATGGCCATTCGGGTGCTGTTGGTATGTTGAGGCCCCGTTACATGAGATGAGTGGTTGGTTGGTTGGAATTCTTCTGTTCTTGATGTTGTAAGCCAAGACAGACTGATGAATACAACTAATATGGATTGCATACATGAGATTGATGATTAAAGGTGTCACTGAAAATGGGTTTGGAAAACAATTTGACCTGCAGTCTGGATGGAGTCATATAGGGACTTCTCACAAGTGCTGTATCCCACAGGATCATGATGTACAAGAGGATAGGATCTTCTTACTGTCTCTGCTAATGGCAGAGATGGGAGTCCATTCTGTAGCTTATGCTTTTCCCCGTGTGCGTATCATCACCACAGCTGTGGACAAGAGAGTCAATGAGGAATTCCACATCATCCCTGGCATTGGTAAGCATTTCATTGTGGTTTTCTGACCCCCTGTTTTGCTCTGGCTGGTTTGGTGAGCCTGAGCCTGGCATTGTCTACCTGTAGCATTCATGTTTTGATAAGTGATTTTGTTCGGCTGATTTTCGAACAAATCATTTTTGTCTTAAGTGAGGACACTGTAGTCTGCAAGATTAACACTTATTGTTTGATGCAGTATTGTGGGTATTTCCATGGGCTAGAATGCATCTATTACAAGCATGTAATTCATGTTTTATTAGGGAACTTTGGAGACCGTTATTTTGGCACAGATGCCACCATCCCCTGGTATGAGAATGATGACATGGATTGCTGACCTGATTCTGCTGGACAAGGCTTTATTTCTTGAGTATTGGGTGTCTCTTCTTGGCTTGACTACAGGCATAATGCTATTGCCCTGGTCCTTTCTTTTCATAAGTACAAGCTTTACTAGACTTCTCAGCAGTGGTGCAATTTTGATAGCACTTCCTGCTATAATACCTATAAATACCTATAACAGTAACGAATGGAAACATTGCTGCTGCTGCTGCTGCTACTACTACTACTACCTTCCCATTCACAATCTCCTTCATATTTATTGGTATTTATTGCGGCATTTACTCCACTGTACTACTGCTTCCCATGCTTTCTTTTTTTAAAAAAAATGCAATACCTTTATTATAAAATAGTATAAAGAATATAAGAATTCGTTTGAAATGTGACTTCACTGTGGGCAGCAGCATCATAGGCGCAAGCGGTGGAAGAGAGATGAGGCGTTGTTCTGGGAGGCTTCCAAGGCATCCGGCTCCATTCTTCCTTCAGGGACCTTTCTCCTGGATTTGACTTCAGGAGGCTCCATGAAAGGATTTCTTTGGGTCACCTGGTTGCTTTCATCCAGCTTCCATGTGTAGCTTCAGCAGCATCTTGTTCCCCTATCAAGGATGTTGTAAGAAAGTGTATCCCTGCAAATCCATTGGATTTTTTCACTGACCCGGTGAGCTACTTGTGCCCTTTTATATGTGTTTCCTCACTGGCTGATGTGCATTGCAAGCAGGCTTCTGCACGTTGGCCTGGGGTTCCTCTCTAAAATAATTTGATGCTGACTTATTCAGGATCCTGTGATTGTTGACAGCTGTGTATAAATTGCACTTGTCCTCCCTAATTCGTGACTGCACAAACATTTGGGACCATAGTGTTGCTATAAGGGACCTCATGCTAGAGGCAAGTGCTCTACGCCTAAAGTCAATACTACTATTAGTGAAAGCCAGAGCTACATTTGCCTTCCAAACCAAAAGTGGCTGCTGGCCTAACATTAGGCCCCCAACCTGCATTCCCTTATCCTGATCTGTTTTTCAGTACTGTACCCAGCTGACTTGTTTTTTTTTTTTTTTTAAATGCCATAATAAAAGATTTACAGCGCGACTTGGCTTTATCTCTTTGTAATTGGGATCTCTTAGCTGGATGTCTTTCAGGTGAAGAGAGAAATACGGGGATGTCATTTGCATCCTATTTGCTCAATCTATTTAATTTCACAAAAAGATTTAAAAAATCATAGTTGCAGAATAAAAATTAAATCATGCAATACAACTGAATTATAGAATATTTTAGAAGAGCTACAAATTATAATTAGTGCCTAGGTGAGGTGTTGTACTGTTATCCAGTGACCAGGAGTTGAGCTCAGCTCTCTGTCATCTAACATTGCTGCCAATATTCAAGGTTTGGTAAACTGAGGAGAGAAGGACACAAGCACTTGGTTACTAGATTGATACTGGCAGGATCTGTTCAGTAGGAACAAAACCATTGCAAAACAATGTCTCCAATCCCTACCCTCTTGGTCTAGAAGGAAATTGTATGAAGTGCCAGGAAGGCAATACCCTCTATTCAAGTACAGACGGGTAATTAATTGGAGCAACAAATATTTTCAATTCCATATCCAAATTGGGAAAGGACCAAAACAGTCCACTTCAGGATTATTTACAGACGCAATCTTTATGACCTCACAAATAGAGACTTTCAAAGCAAAGCAAAAAAAGAGACTTTCAAACCTGTCTTCAAAAGAGGGTGAGGGATTCATCACTGTTGTTCTCAAGACAGAAGTAAATGCTCAGATATTTAAGGTTAAAAAAAAAAGTAAAGTTGTGTCCAGTTGTGTCTGACTCTGGAGTGCGGTGCTCATCTCCATTTCCTAGCTGAGGGAGCCAGCATTATCCAAAGATGCTTCTGTGATCACGTGGCTGACATGACTATATGACAAGAAAGTTGCTACTTTCCCACCAAAATGATACTTATTTGTCTACTTGCATTTGCTTGCTTTCAAACTGAGGTACTTAACCACCTCTCAATTTCAACCCACGCATTTTAGCTGCCTGAAAAGCCAAGAGCAGCACAGGTCCATCCCACAGTAGCAGAGCTGCTACTACTAAGAATCTTGTCCATAAGATATAAAGAAGCCAAAGTAACCCTTCAAGATGTCCCAGTTATGCCACTTGTTCCTGCCGATGTAAAACAAGTGGTCTTATCAGCAAACGGCATGCAAAAATGTCAAAGCATCTTGAAGAGAGATTGGTCACCACCCATTCTTTTCTAGTAAGGTATGAAGGATCTTAAAGTGATCAGATGGCATTCTACCAGCGCAGTAAATGGAGAAGTATGGGTATTCAATTGCTCTTACCTCTACAGTATAGGCCTATACCTATATCGGGTGAAATGCTCCCGGTTCAGACCGAATCGCCTGATCCGGTAGCGATGGCGGTGGGTGGTTCGGAGAACCAGTAGCAAAAATCCCTGCGTCCCCCACTATGCCCAGCTGAGGCGCACGATCAGAGGCTTTTTTTTTTTTACTTTTAAAAGCATTTTTTCTACAACCTCTTCTGAAGAAAAAATGCTTTTAAAAGTAAAAAAAAAAAAAGCCTCTGATTATCCTGCGGCTCAGCTGGGATCGTCAGAGGCTTTTCAAAGCATTTTTTTCTGCAACATCTTGGCCGAAGAGGTGGTTAAAAAAAATGCTTTGAAAAGTCTCTGATGATCCTAGCTGAGGTGCCTGATGGCAGAGGCTTTTCAAAGCATTAGAAAAAATGCTTTGAAAAGTTAAAAAAAAAAAAAAAAGTTGGCCACGCCCACCCAGTCACATTACCCCACCACCAAGCCACGCCCACAGAACCGGTAGTAACAAATTTTACATTTCACCCTGACCTATATGTGTGTTTCATCAAATTCCAGTTTCTGCCAACCATGTTCAATGCATCACTTCTGCTGCTATGTATCCCAGAGCTACTCAGTAAAACATGGAACCTTCTAGGATCTGCAGTTGAGGGGCCACTTGGGGGCAGTTGCATCTGATGTCCTCATAACTACATTCTAGTGACTGACAAATCTTGTGATGGAACTGCCCAAATTTTATGGGATAATTCCCAGGTGTATATATATTTTTTTTAAAAAAATCCATAAAGTGACTAGAACAAGTTATTCATCTTCAATCTGCCCTTGTGAAGCCAGTGATAACTGATAAAATGGATATAATAAAAGTCAAACCCGTTTCCTCTCTGTCCAATTCCATCAGACCCAAATTGACCCACCTTGTCCCAGATAAAAGCCCCCTGCAATCCCATTTAACCAAAGAATAGAACCAACTCCCAGGAATAACCCTTAACAAGGGAATTGCAAGGTAGAAAAATCCCAACTTGCCATTTTAGCTGCTAATGACCTCAGCATTCAATCTCCTTCCCAAAGGACTTCCCCAGCTATGTTCCCCTCCTGAAAGGCCCACTGTCTAATAGAAGATCTAACCCCATGGACAGAATAAGGATCTACCTAGTCTCAGCCAACCAGATCTCAGCTTCTGAGATTTCCTCACCACCTATAAAAATCAAAAATTTCCATTGTTCAGAATCTTCCTCTTGTAAAGGTGCTTCCCAATGATCCTTACAATAAACATACAGTAGTTCTCAATGTTGTGCTCCTTCAACAGACTGAATCCACAACATAGTGAAGATGGTTTAACCTCATGCTTTAATACCAAGCAAATATACCTGCAATTATAGTTTATTGCAGATAATTGTTTCCTTTGGGTTATGATGTCTGATTTATTTTGCTTATAGGAGATCTCTAACATACAGTAAAAAGGTTGGTGCAGGTAGTCCTCGATTTATGACCACAATTGAGCCCAACATTTCTGTTATAATCTAGGGAAGCTGCTCTCTGGAGTAAACTGAAAGTTCACCCCATTTGGATTTGCAATTTGTCAAATCCGAAGGCTGTTAAATATCCATGGAGACATGATACATCCAGTCATTCAGGTCATGGTTATCCCAAAGATGTTTCTTCAGCTTCTTCAAGATGAGAAGCTAAACGTCTTTAAAAAAAAACCCCAGAAAATCCAGTCGCCTCTTGAAAAAGCACCTTTGGGACAGTGGTGAAATTCAATTTTTTTTAAATTACCGGTTCTGTGGGCGTGGTTTGGTGGGTGTGGTGTGGCCTGGTGGGTGTGGCTTGGTGGGCAAGGCAGGGGAAGGATACTGCAAAATCATTCCCACACCACTCCTAGGGGAAGGACATTGTAAAATCTCCATTCCCACACCACTCCTAGGGGAAGGATATTGCAAAATCTCCATTCCCACACCACTCCAGGGGAAGGATACTGCAAAATCTCCATTCCCACCCCACTCCAGGGGAAGGATACTGCAAAATCTCCATTCCCACCATGCTCCAGGGGAAGGATACTGCAAAATCTCCATTCTCACCCCACTCCTGGGGGAAGGATATTGCAAAATCTCCATTCCCATCCCACTCTGGGACCAGCCAGAGGTGGTATTTGCAGGTTCTCCGAACTACTCAAAATTTCTGCTACTGGTTCTCCAGAACCTGTCAGAACCTGCTGGATTTCACCCCTGCTTTGGGACGAAGGCTGTTACCATGTTTCCCTGAAAATAAGACCCTGTCTTATATTTTTTTAAACCCTGAAATGAGCACTTGGCCTTATTTTCGGGGAGGTATTATCATTCTGGGGCACGTGGAGCAAGAAGGGGCTCCTTTTGCCATCTTACCTGATTTCCAGCTCTGTCTCCCTAACCCTAACCAGAGGAAATGGCGGGGACCAGCTGCACATGCAGTTTAATATTTTCGGTAAGGGCTTATTTTCATTGGGTGGGGGGAGGGCTTATTTTAGTGCATGTGCTCAAAAGCCCGATTGGGCTTATTATCCGGGGAGGTCTTATTTTAGGAGAAACAGGGTAGTAGTTTTGATTGTCCACCCATGCTAAACCAGGGTTTTAACCACGACTGAATAAACCACGATTGGTTGAATTCATACACTGCGGTCAGCCAAAATCAAATACCTATAACAGTAACAAGAGTTGGGAGGGACCTTGGAGGTCATCTATCCAACCCCCTGCTCACGCAGGAGACCTGTACTAGGGGGATTCGAACCGCCAGCCTTCCCTGATCGACAAACTCAGTGTCTTAGCCACTGAGCCACCTAATCAGGCTGAACTAATAAAATGCCAAGCTACCAAGAACAGTCTCATCTCTCTCTCCCTCTCTCTCTCTCTCTCTGTCTCTCTCTCTCTCCATTTCAGCTTGAAGCAAGAAAAAAAAATCTCAAAAAAGACTTCAGCTATATCAGTGTTTCTCAACCTTGGTAGCTTGAAGATGGGTGGACTTCAACTCCCAGAATCCCCCTCTGGGAGTTGAAGTCCACCCATCTTCAAGCTACCAAGGTTGAGAAACACTGACTATACGAAGAGCGTGCGAGCTTCTTACCCGACGTCTACGACGTACGAGCTCCAGCGGAATTCCTCCCGCGGCGCAAACTCAACGCTTGGCACGTCTTTCATCCAAGCACTTCCGCGTTTGCGCACTGAGCACCCTGAAGGCCGGTCGCTTTCCGTGAGCGGAAGAAACGAGCCAGCGGGTAGGTGGGCTCGAGAGCCGGCCGGCGCGCGCGCGGGCGGGGTGGGGTTGTGTGTGTGTGGGGGGGTTGTTAATCAGCGAGTGGCGGAGGGAGAGGTGGCTTGAGCGTCCCGCTGGGCCTTCTCTGAATCTCCGGGAGGGAGGAGGACCTGTTTTTTTTTTCTTTTCAATTATTATTATTATTACTTTTTTTCCCCCTTGTCCGCCGCGGGACGCGCGCCGTGCAGTTTAGGGAGTTGCAAACTAAGTCCGTGGGGTTTGGTTGACGGGCGGAAATAATAGGATTTTCTGGCAGCGTTAGGCCCAAGAGATTAAGCGAGCGCCTTACGAAGGAGTGACGGTATAGCGGCTTCTGGGCTGCAGGTAAAAGGTAACAGTAGGCTTTTAAAGGAGAGAGGAGAGGCGGATCCAGGGCGAAAACCCAGGAAACCCAGGTTTGTAGTAGGACTGAGGGATTGTGGTTTCCCCACCCTATGGCTGATTAAAGCGAAAGTGGGAAAATGCCGCATCTACTGATGGATTGATGGATTTACTTGATTTCTATCGCAATAACTTGGCGCTGAAAGAACGGATTTAACAGGTCAGATGTGGTGAAAAAGAAATGGAGGAAGGTGCAGGTAGTCCTCGATTTATGACCACAATTGAGCCCCCAACATTTCTGGTGCCGTGCAAGGAGACCCTGCCAGAGCATTAAAAAAACAGGAATCAGATATGAAAAGTTTATTTATTTGCTTGATTTCTATTGCGATAACTTGGCGCTGAAAGAACGGATTTAACAGGTCAGATGTTGTGAAGATGAAATGGTGCCATGCAAAGAGGAAGGTGCAGGTAGTCCTCGATTTATGACCACAATTGAGCCCAACATTTCTGGTGCCATGCAAGGAGACCCTGCCAGAGCATAAAAAAAACAGGAATCGGATATGAAAAGTTTATTTATTTGCTTGATTTTTATCGTGATAACTTGGCGCTGAAAGAACGGATTTAACAGGTCAGATGTTGTGAAAACGAAATGGTGCCATGCAAAGAGGAGGAAGGTGCAGGTAGTCCTCGATTTATGACCACAATTGAGCCCAACATTTCTGGTGCCGTACAAGGAGAACCTGCCAGAGCATAAAAAAATAGGAATTGGATATGAAAAGTTTATTTATTTGCTTGATTTCTATCGCAATGACTTGGCGCTGAAAGAACGGATTTAACAGGTCAGATGTTGTGAAAGTGAAATGCAAGGAGGAAGGCGACCTGCCAGAACATAAAAACAGGAATCAGATACCAAAAGTTATTGAAGCTGCAAACAACAGAAGTTTAAGATAACCAGGTGGCGGAAGAATAGAGTCTGGTAAATGAGGGGTTTTCCAACTCTTTTTTTAAAGACTGTGGAACCTGTTTTGGAAAACAAAAAACCCCAGAACTCCTGATCAAAAAGCAAAGCTCCTGTGATAGAAAATTGCCTGTTTTGATAAATTTTTCTTTTTGTTACTTTATTCTCCAGTGGAAATGCCATGGAACATAAGTTTGAAAAACTGTACCATAAATTATGCCTTGGAGCATAATTTAAATAGTTCTTGACATGGAGAATGAGCCGGGAAGCAGGTTGTCCAGGAGGAACAGGCACTGAGACTTTCCATTGCTGTATAATTTACTTTAAGAACAGTTTTATAGCTCATCTATTTTCTTTTCTTTCTTTTTTTATTTTCAACCTATTATGAGTCAAGCCATTGCCTATCTTGCAACCAAAATATTGGAGCTCTCTATGGAGTTGGTGTAGCAAATGGGGAACTTTGCATATTTTTATCAGTGTAATGTATAATTCCAGTCTGTAATTACAATTTAGAAGTTAATCGCAGTTTAATTATAAAGGCTGCATAATAACTAATCAATTTGGGATATCCTGAACCAGCAGGTTAATCATGGAAATGTCTGATTCCTTTGGGTAGTGCCAGCAAGAAAGGAAATAAAGATTCGGCTGCTTTGGGTATCCTCTTTTCTTACCAAACTAAGGAGGGCTGATAATAGAACAATGGATGTTTTATTTTGCGTTCATTTGTCCCTTTAAGAAATTCAGATATCAAACATAATCTCTTTCATCATCTTTATTAGGTAAATTGGACACTGTTTAGATCATTGAAGGTTGGTTTATGATGTGCTTATTTCTATTCTTTGTAATCTTATACAGGAAATAATGGAATAAAATATTTTTGGAGAGGTTGCTGTTTGTCAGTTTTGGGTTTTAAAAAATCTATGTATGTTGAGAATGTGATGGTTTTGGAAAGTGTGATATGCAGAATCCCCACTTAGTGGGAACTTGCTATTGTTTAGGTGCAACCTAGCAAAATTGTTCAAATGCTAGAAATTTAAGTTTGCAATTCAGTCTAGATCCGGAAAGTAGATTATTTTATTTCCTAAATAGACAGGGTCTTCTCCAAGAGTAAATGTGAATTGTTTAACAGGAGGCAGGAAATGTTTTTGGCATGCAGGATGCAAACATAATTTTTTGAATTGTTATTGAGGACACCTCTATTTATTTAGGCAGCTTTACAGAAATAACATTTCGAATACTGAATGCAGCTTTTTACATAAGTCTCATTTGGGGATTTGTACAAGTTCTCACCAATGTGATCTACTGTAATGTATACTTTTATTAAATAAAACTATGGGATTTTTAGTAGATGGCAGTAAGGTTTACTGTATATTGACTGCTCTGGAATAAAAGAGGAGGAGGAGGAGGAAGGAAGGAAGCTCCATAGCCCTATGTGGAGATCTCATGCAGCAGGATGATTATGATGATGTTCCTCAAGTGAGACCCCTCAAGTGATAGGATTGATTGTATCTGTTCGGGACACACTAAAGCCTCCAAACAGAGAATGCCTTGTCACATTGCTAGTTGTGTTTTTGTTTGTGGTGGCAGGGAACAATTTGAGTTGTGCTGTGTCTTTTCTTAAAGGGGTTGTTAAGATAAAGTAAGCTCTTGAGGTTGAAAACACACACAGGATGGACCTAAAGGTGTATTACTTTCTTCTTTGAGTTTTGAAACTGGAGCTGTTCTGGAAAATGAAGTCAGTTGGAAAGCTTGTAACCTGCAGATCTTGATTTTCTCTCTCCACAAGCTTTTGAAACCGAGCACCAACATTTTATAACTTTGGTTTGAAGAAGAAAGGATACCTATTTCCCAGGACCTTTCTGTTCGGTTAAATTAAATTAAATTAAATTAAATTAAATAGATTTTTCTGCATGTGAATAAATATTTTTGTGGCCCATAAATTAAAGGAAACAAGCTACTTTACATATACTGATTAAACAAGGCAACCTGCAAACTGTCTTAAAAGTTGTTAGACATATATACCGCAATTCTTGCTTAGGAAGTTAAATAATAGAATCTAACTTTCCTTAACTTCTGTTCAGCAAACACTCATTGTTTAGTCTTCTGTTGGCCAGGAACTACTAGCAGAATTCAATGCTGGTAATGGCTATTGCAGAAAACTCACCCAACCCTATACCTGGTACAGGACAGCCTCATTCCATTGGCATTTCAAATGAAATGACTCAGCCTTTGGGGGATTAATCTGACTAAGACATTCAGTCTTGCAGAGCCTGCTCAGACTGTCTTAGCTTTGCTGGCCTGGTAGCACAACAGAAGGGCCTTGCTGTGTATTACGAGGGAGGCTGGGCTCAGAAGAAAATCCTGATTTAAACCAGGTGAAGCTGCAACACAGTACTTGGAGAAAAGCTGAGCCACTGCCCTGCAGGGTTAAGAAACAATATCCATTTTGGCCCCAAATAATAACCATTGCCATAAATCAGATCAGCTGCTTCTCTTGATTCAGATGGCCATGTCATTATTTTCTCCGTTCAGCCAGTTCAACTGAGGCAGAAAGACCAAGGTTAGAACCAAAACTGAACCTTGCCCAGTTTTGTCATATGGTTCTACGAATAAGCACCCTCAAAGCACCAAGAAGAGATGAAGCCTTATTTGAGGATTAGGCAATGAATTGAAGGTTTCTATTCTTATAGCTGAATGAAATGGGTTTCAAAATGCACAGGTTCAGTGACTTAAGGCAAAATCTTTATTTACCAAAGAGGGAGGGCAAAACACACATATCTTCCCTCCTGTTGGCCTGCATTGCTTTGTACAAGCAGCAGGGCAAAACCTGGCATGGTTATTGCTTCATATTTTTCTTCACTTTCTGGGGAATAAGGTATCTTCTTTCCATCCTGCTTACAATCTTTTTTGGACTGTTGCCTTCTGGCAGAAGATACAAAACAATTAAAACTCGGACCGCATGTTTTCTGAATAGTTTTTATCCCAGAGCTATAATTGCACTTAACAATGAACTAAAGGGTCACCATCAGTGAGCTGTTGGACAGCATTGCTTGGTCTGTTGTGTGGATGTTTGGGTGGTTTAGGGGTGGGGAATTTGTCATGGGTGGGTGGATGTTTGGGGATTGTTATGTGTGTTGGACCTGGTCTTTGGGTTTTAAGGGAATTTCGTTGTATGGGTATACTGTGTATACACGTACAATGACAATAAAGTTGTTATTATCATTATTATCTGTTTACTTGGCAACTTTCCCATTTTTTCTCCTCATACCAAGGCAGTTTACTAAGGGTTATAGAGTTAGGTTCTGTTGCAATAAGGTTTCTTTTCTCATCCTTTTAGCAGACTAAAATATAATCCTCAAGCAAAGGATATGAGCAAGAGTTCTCCACAGCACAAGATGCATACCCTGAATGTTACCCAGATTCTTTGCTTCCTTCACAATGGGATGTAGAGCAGTTATCTTCACCCCTGTGTAGCAACAGACATTCTGATTAATAGGCATTTACTCTCTTTTACAATGGCACCCTTTTTGTGCTATAACTCGGCCCTTTGTGTTACTGCTTAATTTAGAACAAGATGGCGGAAGGAGGCCGGCCACAGAGGAAGATGTCACGGGCTGGAGAGAGCTTATACCACATCCTGGGCTTGGAAAAGGGTGCTTCCCCAGAAGACATCAAGAAAGCATACAGGTTGGGTACCTATTCTGTGTTACTTGGATTGGGTTTTAAGTTAGCTTTCCTTATGTCCAAGAAGTTTGACTTCACAGGAGTCCCCTTGCTTTGGTCCTTTTGATAGTTGGAGGCAACCAAAAAACTGCATATAAAACAGTGAACAGATAGTCATAAACAGAGAAAGTGCCCAAGAAAGAAGCCAAGCAGGGAAACTTCCATCATCTAGCATCAGAGGTCTCTGATAACCCATTAGCAAGCTAGCATTGCTAAAATCTGTGGGTATATTTACATTTTACAATTTACATTTTACATATTTACAATTTACAAAATTGATTACCATACTCTTGGTTAAGGTGTTAAATAAAAATCAAATTTCTGGGGTGCAGAAAATGCATTTTCTGCTATTCTACTCATTAAGGATTACACTTTAGGACACGTTACATTATTCTACAGGCTGCACTTCTGCAGGGTAGTCTTTCATCTAGTAGTCCTGGGGTATCAGCTGTATGATGATGCAAAATGCAGCAGCACCGGCCAATTATCTGTATCCCTAGAATGGCACATGTTATACCTTTGCTCTGCAAGCTGCATGCAGAAACAGCCCCAGTCTTTCAGTTTCCTTCCATGCATGGAGGCGAGCTCAACTCCTTTGGCAGGCAGCTCTTTCAGGCAGCCCCCAGAGACAGAAGCAGCTGAAACCCATGCAGAGAATGGAGAGTCAGTGTGAGAAGGTAAGGAGTGTGAAGTGCCTCAGCCAGGTGGCAGAGACCTGTGCAGGCTGCACATAAGTGTCTTTTTGCTCAGCGGCTGAAAATCTTACTTGGCTTTTGGCAGGAAAGATATTCAGCTCCCAAGTGAACATCCTGCACTCCTTACCTAGGAATCCCCTTAATGAACCATGCAATTATTTAATGAAAAAAACAGGAATGGTGGAATTTTGGTCATTGAACAAAGCAGTCATGTGGGCAGTTGTCTCTCTTAAAACTGTTTTGCTTTGCAACTGAGATTCTGGTCTCAATTGCTGTCATAAATTGAGGATTATTTGTAAATTAAAAAAAAATTAAAAATCATCCTCCAAATCATACACATCACAGCCATAAAAGACTTCTGAGTCCTCTTAGTAGATCATATTGATCTACTAAGTTGGTAGATCAGTGTTTCTCAACTAGGGCATCTATGTTCCACTCCCACAGCCAACACAGCCATTGGTGAGAATTCTGGGACTAAAGACTATACATCTGGAAGTTTATTTAAATTTATTTTTTTACTTCATTTTACTCCATACATTTACTCCATACCAACCATTCAGTTTGTATGGCTGCCCATCTTACCAACTGACTCTAGGCATCAAAAAGAAATTAAGTATATAGTACAAAAATTAAAATACATAGCAACCAAAAGTAAATCACATAACATAATCATTAAATCCACTAAGAAACCAAAAGGACCTTAAATATACCCATCCTGCATAATAGGATTGGTTAGCTAGAAACCATTGGGGAGAGATGGTTCCTCAAGTAACCTAATTCCAAAAGGTGACAACCAGCACCTGGAATTGAACCAAAACCCACACTGGCAACCAATGCAGTTCACAGAAAATAGATGTTGAATGCACCGAATAACTTGTGCTGCTGCATTCTGCACCACTTGAAACTTCCAAATGCTCTTCAAGAGCAGCCCCATGTTGAGGACATTGCAGTGGTCCAGATGGAAGATCGAGTTGCTAAAACTGAGTCACCCTGTCTACTGATGGTATTTGAGGATTCTGCTGTTGCCCACAACACTTTTTTCTAAACCATTTGATTCTAGAGCCTCTTTCTGTGACCTGTTACTGGTCTTACTAGGAGACAGAAGGAAAGACTATGAGCCCAATCAATAGCACTTACTATAGAAGGAGCTGTTGACTTCCCTGAGCTTTGTTGGCTCATAATCAGGATGTTTGCTGATGTGGCTTAAATATGTATTCCCACACCTTTCTTCCCCAGGAAACTGGCTTTGAAATATCACCCAGATAAGAATCCTGATAATCCAGAAGCAGCAGAGAAGTTCAAGGAGATCAATAATGCCAATGTAATTCTCAGTGATGAGAACAAGCGGCGTCTTTATGATGAATACGGCTCCATGGGACTCTATGTGTCCGAGCAGTTTGGGGAAGAAAGTGTGAAGTATTACTTCCTTATGTCCAAGTGTTGGTTCAAGGTAGGTGGCTCATAGAAGAGGAACAGACAGGTTTTTTTTCCTTTCTCCAACTATTTTTTTTTCTGCCAGCTATTGCTCTGACAATGAGTGTCTGTTATTGATTACTTTTAAGAGGAGGCTAATTTTGTCATTTGCACCCCTTTTCCAGACAATAGTAGCGTGCTGTAGCATCTTCACATGTTGCTGTTGCTGCTGCTGCTGCTGTTTCTGTTGTGGGAAATGCCGCCCACCTGAAGATGATGAGTCCTACAAGTATGTCAATCCTGAAGACCTGGAGGCCCAGATCCGTGCAGAAGACAATGGTGAGATTGTTAGGGCAAATACTGGGGTGAGGGTGGACTTCAGTTTCATGCACTTGCTGACCCCCAGAGCCAAGGGAAATGTTAGTGGAGTTTTTGGCATATGCAGCTCTTTCTCCTCCAGAGCCGCGGTGGCGCAGTGATTAGAATGCAGTACTGCAGGCTAATTCTGCTGGCTGCTTGCAATTTGGCAGTTCAAATCTCATCAGGCTCAAGGTTGACACAACCTTCCATCCTTCCGAGGTTGGTAAAATGAGGACCCAGATTGTTGGGGGCAATATGCTGACTGTGTAAACAGCTTAGAGAGGGCTGTAAAGCACTATGAAGCGGTGTATAAGTCTACATGCTATTGCTATTTCTAGGGTATGTCAGATGCAACTTGTATGTCTCTTCACATGCACAGAGCATGTTCACATGAACTCTGTCCTTTTGTTCCTTCATTTCCTGTCTCCAGGGACCTCTTGCAAGTACTGACTTCTTGCTAGCTTCTGATCTCCAGGAGATCAAGTATTTAGCTGGCTGGGCCTATTAGGCAGAAATTATTTAACTTCTGCAATTAATGACAGGAAGAAATCAATAATCTTTTTCTGCTGGGTTTTCTGCTAGTTTTCTGATTTAATAGGAAAAATGGGAAATATTCTACACAGACTATGCTTTGTATGACTGAAAATGGCATACAATGCTGACCCAAACTTTTTTAGTGATTTGAACAGGAAGCACACAAAAAGTATCTGCATTAAGACAGAGGTGTAATGAATGCAGTGTAAATCCTCATGTGGTTTGCTCATACTTTTTACATCTCCTCAGAATGTGTTGATAAATATTCTTTTTTACTTAAAGAAATCGGTGGGGGGGGAGTAAAAACTGTACAACAGTGCAACACTTTGGCTACTGACATTGTGGGCGTGCCATCCCTGAATATTTTAAAGAAGAGGCTGGATAGTCATCTTCCAAATATAGTTTAATTGGTTTTCCTACACACAGCACAGGGTTGGACTAGATCAGGGGTGTCAAACTCAAGGCTCTTGCTTAAATCTGGCCCATAAGGCCGGCCTGGAAATAGCAAAGGACTGGCCCGCGGTGCCTCTGGCAGCCGAAATGGGGCATGGGGGTCCTCACATGCCCCCCCCATGCCCCATTTTCAGCCTGGGCGGCCTGCAGCACTCTGCCAGCCAAAACGGGACGTGGGGGTGGGGTGCAAGGCCCCCTGTGCCCCATTTTGGCCGGCAGGGTGGTGCAGGAAGTCACCAAGGCCGAAAGAGGGGTGCGGGGGAGCAGTTTATCCAACATAGTGACAGGGTGCCAAAATAAAACCTATAATGGAGACTTTGCTGATTTTCTGGCTACAACAAATAAAGCAAAAAATTATATCTAATCTAGACATATGTTTATAATGTTTTAGATTTTATGTTTCATATTTTTATCTCATGGTTTTTTTGTATCAAAATGTAATGTGAATGTTCCATACAATAATTAATAATCAACCTGTAAGTCCCCTGTCCCCGTCCCCCCATCCTATTAAGTTCAGTCCCTCTCCCCTCCCCCTGTAAAGTAGCCAATCTCAGGTCTAGGGCACAGACAAATGATTACTGTTAATGGAATGTTGAGGGTTGTGTTTTCCTCCTGTTCCTCTGCTTCAAACTCACAAAGCTGAGTGACTATGTTATCTTCCGTAGGTGGCGATGCTATCCGAATGCAGCCAACAGCAAATACAACATTGCACACTACAGATGAGAATCAGTCCCGCAAGCCATGACCTTGTAAGCACGGCTCGATCACGGGGGTGTGGTGGGAAAGTCATAGGGAAGCTACAGGAGCCTTTTGGCAGCTGGTGTCTAGATTTAGAAGGGTCTAAAAGAAGCTTTTTGCTACTAGAGTTTGTGACCCTTTTCCTCACCATCATCTGCTACTGTGAAGCAGTCCCCTCTGTTTTCTGAAATGTAATATCCCCTTGGCTATATCTAGGATCTTTTTGCATCAAGGACGAGCTTTTTCCAGAACATCACTGATCTGGGGAAGAGCTGGTGGGTTAAAATCTGCTGTGGAATGGAACTCTGCTGCTTTCTGTACTAATACAGGTAGTCCTCAATTTAGAGCCACAACTGAGCCCAACATTTCCATTGCTAAATGAGACGTGTGTTAAGTGAGATTTGCTCCATTTTACGACCTTTCTTGCCACCGTTGTTAAATGAGTCATCGCAGTTAAGTTAGTAACACGGTTGTTAAGTGAATCTGGCTTCAGCATTGACTTTGCTTGTCTGCAAAAGGGCATCACATGACCCCAGGACACTGCAAGTGTCATAAATGTGAGTCAGGTGCCAAGAATCTGAATTTTGATCATGTGACCATGGGGATGCTGCATTAGTTGTAAGTGTGAAAAGTGATCATAAGTCACTTTTTCCAGTGCTATTGTAACTTTGGTTGCTAAATGAACTGTTGTAAATCGAGGACTACCTGTACTACAACCTGAGGATACACACTCAGAAACTTACTATTGTAATGACTGTGCTTGTTCAATACATTTTCAGAGAACAAATCCCTTGCCAATCAAAGGCCATGTGGATAGATTGAGTTGGCTAGTTGTTGCTCAGTTCACAAAGTGATAGTTACATGCCTGAGATTTACCTGGAGGATTGATGCAGCTGACTGCACTGGAGATGGGCAAAGTAG